>VXBX01003936.1:1523190-1535154 GCA_013400415.1 Scytalopus superciliaris | reverse complement strand
CCGCCCGGCGCGGGGTGGGGGGGGGGGCTCTCTCCCCGCGCTCCCGGGGCCGGCCCGGGGGGACACTCGGGGGGCGGCCCGGCGTTTGGGGGGGTTTAGGGCGGTTTTGGGGTCTGTCTGGCCGGTGCATGCGCGGCCGAGGGTGACACACACACCCCAGTGGCGCCCAGCGCTGACTCAGTGCTTAATTGCTGCATTTATGACTCATCACGAGCGGGGCGGGGACGCGGCGCTGTGCGGCAGGGAGTGGGTCCTGCCTTCCCGCTCTTTCCTCCCTTGCGCGGCGTGTAGGGGGGGTGGTGCTTGGGATGAGGTGTCCCAGGGACCAGGAGAGGGAGCTTCAGCCCTGCGGCAGACAAAAGCTGTGATCTGGAAGGAGGAGAGGAAGCGCCGCGCTCGCTCGGGGGGCTCGGTCGCCGAGATAGCCGCCTCTGCAGACGCGTGGTCAGGCTGCGCGGTGGCTTTTTTTTTAGACGTCCCTGGGGAAGGAGACCTCGTGTTCGAAACGGAGTCCGCGGTGTGCGTTTTGCTGAGGAAGGGTAAAACTGCGTCTGGGCTAATGTAGAACATAAGGCGTATACGAATCTACCTGCTTCTGTGTAAAGAACTTGTAAACCTGACCAGAGGGACTCGGATCGTGTTGCACCATAGATGGGCTCTTACGCATGAATACTAAGAAGGCTAGTTTAATGTGTCAACGCTTCTGTCATTAATGATAACAACATGATGACGTGTCAGAATAGTCATGCTCTGTAGTCAGGGTTGCCTGTGTAGTCAACCAGTTGTGGCTTAAGTACTCTTAGATCTGATTATAGAGGCACATGTTAATTTAAATATGTAAATACTGCTTAAGGCAACGTTAATAATAGGATTCATCCTCCTTCCCCTTCCTCCCCCTCCCCCTTCCCAAAGAAAAAAATCAACTGGAAAAGCTGCTGCACTGCTCTGTACCCTCTGCATTGCTAGGCTTTCTACAGTGAAGCAACTTCTGTCAGACTTTATCAGGCTTATTGTTAAGTCAGAACTCAACAGAAGCTGCTATGAGAATCCATAAGTGAGAGGGAGAATTACGTAATTTTCAGCTCTTTTCCACTCCGATCCAAAAACTGGTAAGCCATGTAAAAACTATGTTGGGCTACAGATTGCTGCTGCTTCATCTTACTGATATTTCTCAGCCTTTGTATAGACTTGGATTTACGTGATAGGTTGATGCTGTACTGTGGAATTTGAAACTGATTTCCAGATCTTTCTCCTGATTTCCTCTGCCCTGCAGCCTGAAACATACCATGTGACCCTTATGGTGCAAGAGCCATTGGTCTCCGTAGTAAATCGAGCAGTGTGCCCTTCCTTACTGATCCTGCAACAACTCCTTCAGGAATTAATCGTACAGAAAATAGTCTTAAGCTGTTCAGTAGTTTTTGCATAGTAAGAGAGGGTGGAAAGCTTTGTGGCATAGTTAAGGACAAGTTCATTAGCAGTACAATCCAAGGCTGCTCTTTTCAGTTCCATAGGTTGAAGAAAGTTATAGCAAAAAGAATGTATTTACTCCTTTCCCCACCCTAAATATAATCCCTTATGTAGCTTTGTAGCAAGAGTGGGTTGATGAACATGAAGCTAAAATGAATGTTTTGTTGTGTTTATTAACACCCGCAGAGCTGTTGCGCAGCCACTGGTACCTGTATTGGGGAAACATAGCATACAAGCAAGAACCTTACAGCCTCAGTGGCGAAAATTTTTTCATGTCAGAGACCGAGAACTCTTGCAGTCGTTTATGTCATCCCGTCTTCTCCAGACAGAAGATACCAAAAAACTGCAATCAAAGATCTCTTCATCTTATTGATAAAGCTACTAATAAGGCAAAATGTCTGTCAACGTCAACCGCAGTGTTTCAGATCAGTTCTATCGCTACAAAATGCCCCGTCTGATTGCCAAGGTAACTTCCTAAGTGTTACTGGTAAGCAGGGAGTGTTTCGCTCCAGTTGCTCTCCCAAGAGGAGAAAGAGGTGTGAAGTATTGATGGGGAAGGGTGTCTGCTCCTCTCTGTTCAGACTAGAGACAATTCTCAGCAAAACGCAGTGTAGTTAAATGGGGAATCACGCTGTGGGTTTGGCTGTTGCAGTCACTTGACTTAAAACACTTATTTCTTTTCTCTAGGTGGAGGGCAAAGGAAATGGAATAAAGACGGTTATAGTCAACATGGTTGACGTTGCAAAGGCGCTTAATCGGCCTCCAACGTGTAAGTAGTGTGGAGTGACACAGCATTTTTTTAATGCTTTTGTGTTTGAAGTGGTAGTGTTACATAGCTAGTAAAGCATTAATTACCTCACGACAAAATAATGAACAGAAACAATAGTACATTTACTTGCTGTTTAAAAACCACACTGAGGATACGAGGGAGGTATTTACTATGCTTTCTTTGCAGATCCTACCAAATTTTTTGGTTGTGAGCTGGGAGCACAGACCCAGTTTGATGTTAAGAATGACCGTTACATTGTCAATGGATCTCATGAGGCGAATAAGCTGCAAGACATGTTGGATGGATTCATTAAAAAATTTGTTCTCTGTCCTGAGTGTGAGAATCCTGAAACTGATCTGGTGAGTGCTCTCTGTCTATATTAATGGTGATACTGTGGAAACACGTTATTAGATTTGTGGAAGTGATGTAAAGTTAATAGATGAATTGGATGTCAAAAGAAAATTCACTATGCATGCTTGCACCCTTTGGGAAAGTTTTACATCTCTAACAGCTCAAAACTGCTGAGCTAAATTGCTGCTTCTAAACTTACTCTGCCTTAATGCTGTGGAGATGATAATGTAAACATCAGGTTTAGGCTTTAATGCATAATTGTTCTGTAAGTGGTATGTTAACTGAAGATTGTTCTCTCTTGCAGCATGTCAATCCTAAGAAACAAACTATAGGTAACTCTTGCAAAGCCTGTGGCTATCGAGGCATGCTTGACACAAACCATAAACTCTGCACGTTCATTCTCAAAAACCCACCTGGTAAGTGCTTTCCTTACTTGCTGGGGTTAAAGAGAACTTCTGTACGAGTGCAGTTAATGAAGTAGAAAAATAAATAGTTCAAATCTAATTGAAGTGTAAAAAGTCTCCAGCATACTAGAGTATGTTTCGGGATCAGGATGAAGTAGCTGTGCTTCCCGTCTCTTTTCTCGTCATCCTGTGTCCCTCCCAAGCAGAGCTATTTGTGAAGAGCTGAATTTGCCTGTGCAGGACAAAACTTAAGAGGTGGAAAGTAGTTAGCAGTAGCTAGTTGCAGTTTTTCCCTTTAGTCAGTGTGAAGTAGAACAGTAGGAAGTAAAAACAGTAATGTGCAAGCAACACTCTGTAGTAAGCATCTAGTTGCCTGCTGCAATTTAAGCTTGCTAGAGTAGAAAAGTCTAACCTATTCCAGGGGTCTCTGCTTTGTGAGGTCACCTGTTATATAGACTTGGACAATGTTGATGAGAGGCAAGACTTTTGACTGGAAAGGGGGATTCCCCTGCCAGATGAACATCTGAGCTGAATGTATTTGGGGATGGGTACTGCATAAAATCTGCTGCTAATGAAAGCATCCAAACCCATATGGGGGTTTGGCAGAGATGCCAGGGACTCTGTAGCTTACTCTAGTTCATAGAACAAAACATTAAAATTCACTTGCAGAAAGTGGTGACACTGGTACAGGAAAGAAAGAAAAGGAGAAGAAGAACAGAAAAGGCAAAGACAAAGAGAATGGTTCTGTGTCCAGCAATGAGACACTTCCACCCCCACCACCAGAGGAGATTACTCCTCCACAGGTTGTGGTAAGTAGAAGGGAAAGTGGGGAGATAAGGGTGTGTGGTGTATTGTTCTGGTTTAAACCTTTGAAATCACTGGCATTCCCTGCTGGTCAGCATTGCACCAAAAGCTCTTACTGTGTCCAGAACTTAACTATTGGAATAGAAGGGTCCTTGTGCCTCCTCTGTAGCAGCTTTATCGGCTCTTCAGTAACAGCATTTGTGCTCCTTGCTAAGTGAAAGCTTTATATCCTTTAGCACTCCTTTTCAGGCACCTGGGTTATCTCCTGTATACTAGATAGGGTGGTAAAACTGCACCTCAAGTAACCATACAGATAGCTATAAACTCATGTCTAGCTTACTTCTCCCTTACTTCTTTTTTCCTACATTTTTTCTGTGATCTTTGACTTGCAGATTGTAAACCTTTCTTTATGTTTATAAAAATGCTCTCAAGTCTCTATCGTTTCTACCCTAGCCTATTACTAAGCCTGCAGTAACACTGTATTGAATCTCTTGTTTTGGTTTTGTGTTTTAGGAGGAGGAGGATGATGATGACTGGGGTGAGGACACAACAGAAGAAGCCCAGAGGCGTAGAATGGATGAAATTAGTGACCATGCAAAGAACCTCACACTTAGTGAAGACTTGGAAAGAACCGTGGAGGAGAGAGTCAACATACTATTTGATTTTGTGAAGGTAACTATTCCCTGGTTGTTTGATACAACCACTCAACTTTAGTGGTGTGAAATGCTGGTGAGGAAACTAAAGCAATGTGCTTCAGCTTCTACCAAAACACTGGTCCTACCAGCAGTGGTAAGGGAAGGGTGCAAAGAGCATTCACAGAGACCTCAAGTGGCATTAAAATGTTCCTCTCTGTATCTGTTTCCCCATAGAAAAAGAAGGAAGAAGGTGTCATTGATACTTCTGACAAGGACATTGTAGCAGAAGCAGAGAGACTGGATGTAAAGGCTATGGGCCCACTAGTTCTCACTGAAGTCCTTTTTGACGAAAAGATTCGTGAACAAATCAGAAAATACAGACGTCACTTCCTTCGTGTAAGCCATCTCTTCTTCTGCACTCACTGTGACAGCTGATCTCAGTTTTCGTAGGGATTGCTTGGTACTGTGGGGAAGAAGATTTACTGCAGTGTTCTGCTTTGAACTGCTTCTACTCTAGGGAGAACTGCTGGGAGGGATGGTATAACTGTTGTAAACCTTGCAATTCAGGGTTCAAAAAACTCAAAGCTAATTGAATCACTTGTGCTTTTATCACAATTCTAGTTCTGCCACAACAACAAGAAGGCTCAGAGGTACCTTCTCCATGGCTTTGAGTGTGTGGTAGCCATGCATCAGTCTCAGCTTATTTCGAAAATACCACATATTTTGAAGGAAATGTATGATGCAGATCTTCTGGAAGAAGAAGTCATCCTTAGCTGGGCAGAAAAGGTAAAGGGTAGTACATAATGTACAGTACTAGCCAAGTACCTGAATTCTGGTGTAATAGCTTGTGCATAGAGGAAACCTCCTTTCCAAAAATGGGCTGTTGAGGCGCAGTGGCTGAGGTTAGAGAGTTCCAGCGTAAGTTCTTGCTGTGTTTGTGTCAGGTGTAAACTCTTTGAGTGTTCAAGTGAAGTCTTTGTCTTTCAGGCCTCAAAGAAATACGTTTCAAAGGAGCTTGCCAAAGAAATCCGTGTCAAAGCAGAACCATTTATTAAATGGCTAAAGGAAGCTGAAGAAGAATCTTCCGGTAATGAAGAAGAGGATGAAGATGAAAACATAGAGGTAGGAAAGGCTTGTTCACTGTCAGCAGCTCCAAGGTTGTACTGTTCTGCATGTTTAAGTCTTGTAACCATATCTGGTGCATTTCAGAATAGCTTATGTGGTGTGTTACTGTGCGTTGGGAACTGGAGGAACACTGTTCCTAGGGCTTTGTCAAAGCATTCTTGCTACACAGTGTCAGTTGTCTACCTGAGATCACTCTGATAACTGTAAGTGCATCTGAGTAGCCCAGGACTGTGACTCTGGAACGGTAGTCCCTTGCACAGTAACAGCTCATGTAGTCAAAGGCTGACAGAAGGTATTGTGCAGGTATTGTGTTTGTTACAGAAACTGATGAAAGAATAACTGACTGTTTTCCTCACAGTTTAGGTCTAGATACAATCTGTTAGTTACACTCGAGGTAGTTGTGGCTGGGACAAGTTTTGCATATGGGGGGTTGGTTGGTTGTTCTCCTCTCAGTACTGCATACTTATGTTCTGGGTGTAAGATCCTGCTTCTTACAGATGCACATGCACAGATCTGCCTTACAGAGCAGCACTTGGAGTGGGTCATGGCCATGGACAGGAGGGTGGTTGGGTGGGCAAATGTTGAAATTACTCCAGTGCTTTAGTGGCAGTGGGTGCCATACTAAAAGCAAGTGTCTTGTCTCCCCAGGTGGTGTACTCTACAACTGCCAGTGTACCTAAAGTTGAAACTGTGAAGCCTGCAAACAATAAAGATGACGATATTGATATTGATGCCATTTAAAGTGATGCAACATAGCTTCCAGCATAGTAATGCAAACTTCTCTGCATTTTCTGCCAGAAGTGTGATTTGTATGTGCACAAGCTGAAATGGCTTAACATCCTGCTACTCTTTGTACTCTAAAATGTATCTTTTTACTGTGACTGGTCTTGTGTAACTAAGCCTAATACCAAGGAGTCAGCACGTCAGTGAACTGATCTAGTTTGCAACTGGCATGTTCTATTTTGTTTTTCTAACTTGTGTTGGACACATACTTGGAGCACATTTATACAGTTGTGGAAATAAAGGATTTGGTTTTGGTCAATCTTCATTTGTGACTCAACCCCCTTATTGCTTTTCCAAGAAAGTATTTATGCAGCTCGTTGAAGTCTTCAGAGTTGGAGATGCAATGGCAGTCTCTTGAATGAGACAGAAAAAAAAGCCTTGGCCTGGAGGCTGTTCCAGCAGTGGAGATTTGAAACCTGGGCAAGAAGCAGGTGTTGAGTAATCAACAGTGTGTGGCTGCCAGCTTCTTAAAACAGAAGTCAGCTGTCTGCATTCTGATCCTTGCAGGCTGCTGTTTTTTGAACAAAATTCCACCGGTGTTCACTATGTAAGTTGGGTTTGGTGATTTTTTTTTCTTTCTGTGGGGTTTTGAGCAGCTCCAAATCCAGGACTAGAGCTGTGGAGCTGGTACTGCTGGAGCTGGTACTGAGCAGGTGGCTGTGCAAGTCACTGTGCCCCCTCAGGAATGTTCTGCTCCAGCCTGATTTGGGGAGGGGGTGAGTGGAGAAGTCTGCAAAGCTGACGTGCTTGTCTCTGGAAGTGAAGATCCTAAATGCCAGTGTTGAGGAATCATTCTTCTGTTAACAGTATAAACAGTAAGCTGGTCTATCGAACCCAAGAAATGAGTGTGCCATGGTGTATGACAGATTTTGGCCTGTGACTAGATAGGGGTGGGGGTTTTGTTGCTCTTCACTGCTGTCTGCCCTGGAAAATAAAGAGTGGCAAGAGAGTGGGTTTGCTTTTTGTGGTTCTTTCATTAGATTCAGTGTGAGCTGTTTTGAGAGATCAAGGCTCCCAGTGCACAGTGAGCTGCTTTTTCTGTTCTGTGGTGGGGTGTAGGTCTGAATTTACATCGTGCATGGCCCTGGCAGTGAGCTGTCACTTGGCTCTAGCACGTGTGGCAAGCTGCTAGAAAGATGGGCTGAAACCCTGAAGCATTTGAAAGTGCCCTTTTATTTTAGGTGGATGTTTATTGCAATAATACAAACCCACAATTTTTAATTTAGATACAGCTTTTATTCTTTGCTTTTGTCTAAAAGAAAATTACCATTGTGTTTAAACTGGGTTCATACGTGGAAAGGGTGAAGTTTAATGCGTGTTGGAAATGTGGAAAGTGTATTATGAATCCCTGTGTGCCCTCAGGGAGACACCTCCTCCTGCTGCAGGCACACACCTCCATGTAACTCTTGTGAGCACACCATCACAAGTGGTTGCCAGGCTGAGAGGTTGAGATCCTTTGAAAAAATTCCAGCTGAATACAGCATGTCTGTTACAAAGCTGATTATTCTGCCTTGTACAGCTGTAGAAAACTCTGGGGGGCTGGGTTTTAGCCATGGAGTAGCAGGATGGGTTGGTGATGTGGGTATAAAACATCTTGAACTGTGTCTCCCTGGTAGTCACCAGTTGCAGTGCGAGGTGAGTGCTTGTATTACCAGGCTAGTTTTTTGGGTAGGGATTTGAGTTGTCTTTGCCTTTCTGAGCAGAGTTCCTGCTTTCGGAAGGAATAATGAGAAGCCTTGCTCTTTGACAGGAGTGTGTCACAGCTGCCACCTTGGGAAAGGCTGTGGCCCATTACCTGGCTGCCCCAGGGAGCTCTGCCGGCTCTCTGAGCCTGGCTGATAGCTGCCCAGCTCAGCTCAGCTCACTGACACCATCAGTTCCTCTGTGCCAATGGTCTCTGGGAGCAGCTTTGGAGATCCAGGCTGGTGCCATCTCTAGGATGTGACCAGAAGGTTTGTGTCAGAGGCATGTGTTGCATGGTGTTGGCTGCTCCCAGCTGTGACACAGTGAAGTACCATTTCAGGGGTGGCCAGTCCCCTTCTAGAGCTGATAGATTGTAATTGCAGGTTCCCACCAGTGCGGATAAACCATGGTTTTGGTCGGTTTTTTTTTCCCCCAAGATGTAGAGACTAGCAAGACGGACCTATTCCTTCCAGTAGGGAAACTAGGAAATAAATCCACCCCAAAAGTGTATTTCATAGGATCAATGAACTGATGATGTCCTAACAAAGCTATGTGATGGCAGATTTGGAGTAGACAGGGTGGAAGCATGCAGGAATTGAAAGCATTCTTGTGTGTAGCAACACACAGGTGGATCAGGTTAAGTGCATTATGAAGTGGTACCTAATGTCAGACATGGTGCAGGCTTCTAAAAGTACCGAGGCTGCCACTGTGAAATTCCTGGTGCTGAGTTACACTTCTCACCCTATTTTCATGTGTGCACATTGCTGTTTCTGTCTCAGATCATTAACTGATGATTCAATCAGCTAATAAAAATTGTTTGTCTTGTGTTTCTTCAGGGAAGGAAGAAGTCTGACTTAGAAGTTTCATGAGTCTTTAAATGTATTGCCACTGTTATCTGATTAAAAGTAACAAGTACATCTTCAAAAGGCAGCTTGGATTTTAGATACACTCAGCTCCGGGCTTCAAAGAGACTCCTGGCACGGGGAAAGGAAACGGTGTTGGGTGATTTCCCTCACTTTGTGTTGTGCAGTCTGTTTGAAAACCACAGTGTGAATGCTCCCATTTGGCAGGTGGAGGGTCTAGCAGCAGGTGCAGTTTCCTTGGCTCTACAAACCCTCCTGTCCCTGCAGCAGCCTGCAAGCTGGAGCTTTGCTGCAGCTCAGCAGCCTTCGGCAGCGGCTCCTCATCACCCAGCACGCCGGGAGCCGCTCAGCTGATGGCTTTGCTCGGGGCAGCATCACGAGCAGATGAAAGGGGCTCGGAGGCTTCAACAGGGCGTTTGAAACCCCGGCTGTTGTTGTGCACGTAAGAAGTAAAGTTGCCTGGTTTTACTTTTATCAATGAAAGCCTAAAAGTTGTCATTAGGCTGGTGCCTCCCCAGCTGGATGTGGTAGGACACGTATTATATAAAAGTAGGCTCTTTGATCCTGACAGTGTAGGGCTCAGGCTTGGAGCGAGGCACTGACTAAAGATGAGGACAAGTGATTTGAAGGCATTGCAGGAGGCACTGCCTTCACACCGTAGGAATGTGCTGAATGCTTTTTGTCTCCCCCTTGTTGCGGTAGCAGCTTCCCCCATCAGTGTAACCTCAATGTGATGTCCCAGAGGTCAGCTCTGTGTGGTCACTTGTGTGAGGATGTCATTCCTCTCTGCTAAGATCTTCCCTGTTCCTTGGCTTAAGAGGCTTGCCAAAAGATCCAAATCTCCACCCAAGTCAAACAGTTTGGCTGATTTGTTGCTGTCCAGATGTACCATAGAGTTAAAGGAGTTGATTTATAACTCTAATAATGCTTAGCATGTGGGAGTATTCCAGTTGTGCAAGTTCTGAACCTTAGTGTTTGAAAAGAAGACATACTGCTGAAAAGTAGTTAATGAAGCAATCTGTAACAAAGCTGTCTTTTCATTTGTGGGCTGCTAAAGGGTAGTAATGAAGATCACAGGAACTCTGGGTTCCCAGTGAAAGCAGTGAAGAGAAATGGCAAGGAGAGGTGGAACAAAAGTAGCTGACCCACCAATTAGTCTTCCAAATCATGGCAGCTATTTTCTTCTCAAACTAATTATTTCAAAAAAAGCCTCAGGACTGGTGCTGAGGATTGACTCCTTGGCATTCGGTAACACCACTGAACCATGAAGATGTGGAACAGAAAACCCAGAAGTGAAGACAACAAAAAGCAGCTTGAAAACAATGCTCTTTTAAGCCTCATCTGTGAAATACTGTTTGCATGCTTAAGTTTCAGCTTAAGGCTTATGAAGTTGTTGGAGCCATTGAGATTGCTTACATGCTTGATGGGCTGCTGGTGTTGTCTGTTTTTTGTTTTGAAGACTATCACCTTGCTGCCATGGAGGTGTCAGAGTCCATCTTTGGACTTGGAAGTGGAAAGAAGCTGTTCTGGGGCCACTGAGCAGCTTTCCCAGGATGTCACTTCCTTATTTAGTGCAGTCCAGCACCAGGGTAGGTCGGCAGCTTCCTTAGAGCTGTTGTAGCTGACATCCACCAAGGACATGGCCCCAGCACTCAGGTGATGCTGTGTTTAATTCAGTAAAATTCTAAAACTCCTCAATTTTTTTCAGAGGAAAAGAAAAAAACATTTTCAATATTTTGGGTTAGGAACACAAGAAACAGGTTCACCTGATCATTGTAAGTGAAACAGAGGGGAACTGTTCTTCCTCTTGTAATTAGTGTCAGGGAAATCCAGTGAATGCTAAACCATCTTTTCTGCACATCAGTTTTTCTACTTGCACGTGCTTCAAAGTCACTGCTTACTCAACAGCTGGGGCTCTTCTGTAATGTAGCCACAGCAAAGCTGAGTCCTGGGTTTCTGTGAATGGGATGCCATCAGCTTCCAGTGATGGCCACACAGACCAGTTGTGAAGAGACAGGTCCAGAGTGAAGCCAGGAACCCGGCTCAGTAAGGCAAGGCTGGGGTCAGCAAGCCCATGGCTGGGCACAGACATGCCCAGGTGGGTGCACAAGCTTTGCAAAGGTCCCTGCCTAAGTGCCAAGGCGGGGAGGCCCCAGACAGCTTCTCCCAGGATTTTCTCACACTGCTCCTTCCATGTTGTTCAGCCTCAAGGTTACTCAGCAGCACCGTATCGGAGCTGACCTGGAACACAGGCAGCCCCACAGAGCCTGCAAAGCCTGTTCCTGCTCCCAGGACCCTGGCATTTTCTGAGGCTGGAGCTAGAGAGTGCTGGTTTTTCCTAGTGCTAATCTCACCCCATTGCTGTGGTGTTAGAGCCATTTTCTGTGCAGTATTTTCTTTCTCAAGGGGCAGGGATGAAGCAGAGGAGAGCTCTGGTCCAAGCCTAGAGCCATAGGCACTTCAGCCATACATTGCAGGTAAGTGAAGTATCAGCACCAGGAACAACTCAACGGGAGGTTTGTGTGGGTGTTATACTATTCTCTGAATTTTTGCTTGATACTGTTTTTTATATTTATCTGATATTAATAAAGCCCAGATAACTGCACTGACGTCAATGGAGTTTGGCTTTGTATCTGTGCAATTAAGGTAGAAATCTGACAGCTTTAAAAGAAACATGAGGAAAGTATATTTCCCGCAGAGAATCCCATCCCTGTGTAGTCAGGCAACTGTTAATAAATTATTTATTAATTAATAATCACTCTTATGGACAGAGTTACAAATTGTGAACAGAGTAGTTCACATAGGAAAAGACTAAATAAAGAAGTAAAATACTAAATGAAGAGACTAGGGCTTTTTCATGCAATTTCTGAGGCTGGGAAATTTGGATTAAAAGGCTTCCATCTCCTGCTTCCTTTGTTCCTTCATCATGTGCTCATAGTCTGTATTGCAAGCCAGAGGAGCTGGTAGTCCCAGCTGGATGTGCTGTGGGGCCTGGGGTGGCTGTGGATGGTGGGCAAGCACACTCGGGGGAAAGGGGAAGCCAGAGGACCACTGCCATGAAAAAAATAAGCAGGAAAATA
>VXBX01003936.1:1498587-1520920 GCA_013400415.1 Scytalopus superciliaris | reverse complement strand
CGGGGACGGACGGGCGAGAACAGCGAGGGGGGGGGAGATAAAACAAGCATAAAACAAAACAAAAGACACGAAAAAACACCCAGCCCGTCCCTCCCTCTGATTTTCACACTCCTGAATATTGCCTGGATTCAGACCTACCAGGGTTGGTGTTCCCTCTCTCAGCGCCCACCGAGCTCGCTTTGCCTTACGCGCGTATTTTCAGGAATAAGTGTAAAATTCTCTGTGTTGGATGAAAAAGGGGTTCCCGGCCCCAGCCTCGCACCTGCCCCCCACGGCAGCTGCCATGGGAAGCAGGATGACATCTGCCCCGCAGTGTGACCTCCGTGGCCCCAGGAGACCTTGGGGAGCCTTGGTGGCACAGTGTCCTTGTCACCCTCTGCCCTAGGGTGGCCTGGTCATTGCAGTGATGGAGGTGTCTCTCTGGAAGGAAACAGCAGGAACCCATGTGGTGGGGGTGATGGGAAAAAAGTACTGTTCTGAAACTACTGTCAAGACAGGGTTCGAGAGAAAGATGGAGAGCTGCAGCCACCTCTCCTTCACACACAGTCCGTGGGTATACAGCACATTATGCTAGACCCAGGGGGAGCTTGCTTTTTTATATCCTCCAGCCTGTGTCACCAGGATGCTCTTAAAACCCTCGTCCATGTAATCTCAGTGCACTTTCTTTGAGGGCAAAATGATGCCCTTGACGTCAGAGGAAATATTCAGGCCATACAGAGCCTGCTTGCCCTCAGCAGCACTTGGACCTGCAGGAACAACTCACCTCACCTCCACACCTCTGTGTTCCCTGACTCTGTTCCCAGGTAACATATCCTGTGAATGAGCCATTTCACCAGCTGCACTCGCACAAATGTCATGTGAGGAAATCCTGCACGCTCTGCCAGGTCCTGCTTTGCCTGCACGGGTGCCTGCCCTGTCCTGCTGATGATCCTGGGTGTTCAGCCTTCCTCCTCCAGCAGGGATCTGTGCTGGAAGGACGATGGTCCCCTCTCATGCACCAGTGACTCACCACACAGCACCCCGCTGCTCCACGGTCCCCCCTCCATCTGCATTCCTGGTACCTGGGATGCTGTAATTAAACAGCTCTGAAGAGCTGTGTGAGCAATGGGGGTACCCAGAGCCTCAGGGAGCTACAGAGAAAATAAAACTAATGGCAACACCAGCCAGCTCCTGCCCAGCCGTCTGAGAGGAAGAATCTGAGAATCTATTTTTTGTTTTTCTTCATTTTTCCTGTGATGTTATTTTTCTGTGATCATGTTGCTCACAGCAAAACTTAAATGAAAAGCACAATGGCAACAGCATCAGCCATACAGTAAGATAGAGCTCCCTACATGACCTGCCTGAAGCTGCTCCTGGGAAGCAGGGTTGAGCATTTTGGCTTTGCCTGGGCAGTGAGGGGGGTGGCACAAAGTGGTGGGAGAGGTTGCTGGAGGCTGAGTTGTCCAAAATCTTACTGCTGGTGTCTGGCTGCATCCATGTAGCTCTGCCAGGCATGCTGGAGGGGCTGACCAAGCTGCTACCCAAAAAGTAGCTGCAAATCATCAGTGGGTGCAAATCCACTTTTCCTGATAAATTAAGACACCAGAGGGGTTTGGGTGTTTTTAGGAGAGATTTTTTTTCCCCTAATCTTCCTAACTTCTTCAAAGACAAGCACAGCCTACTTGCAGGAGGGCATTAAGCTGACTGTCAGACAAGTGAATTTATGGCCTTGCAGGTGTCAGAGAAGCAAAAACCTGATTGTCTAAGTCTGATTTGGGAAATTTTAATGCATTTTGAGCTCTTCTTGCTTGACACCTGTAAAATCAGGGGAAAGGCTGCATGGCCCCAAGTCTCTCCATGGGATCAGTTGGACACTAAACGCAAAAAGACAGGTAAGTCATCATCCTTGACCCAGGTGATGGATGCCGTTTGCAGGGATAGGGTGAAGACAGTAACTCATGTCACTCTTATCAGGACAGGGTGGCTCCAGAAGGGTCCCTTCAGCTCCCTCCCCTATGCTCCAGGACTCTCTGTCACACTCTCACCCCAGGAGGGGCCAGCCAGACCATACAAATCTCAAGGTGCCCCTCAAGTTTCTAAGAAATAGATTTCTTTTTTTTTGGCCAATGGGTGACCATAATGAGAGCTGGGTCTCTGCCTCCCTATTTTCTTGTTTGGCTCTGAAACATTAAACCCAGGTCAGGGCATTCAACCACCCTTTGTTCAGGCTTTCCCAGGCAGGTAATTTCTCTGTGCTGGACTGCTGATGGAGATGGCAGATTCCCCCTCCCTGCTTTTTCCCCCACCTCCCCAGTCTTTGATCCCAGAAGCTCTGGAAACTAAGCTTTGAAAGTACAGTCATTTCATGGATGTGTTGATTAGGAAATGAAATTTCCAAGAAGCAAATGACAACCCAGTTGCACTGCCTGACTCTGCAAGACTGGAGCTCCCCACCAGGAAATGTATTCTCATATTTTTTTGACACATCCAGGGTGTTGTATCATTAATAAAAAATGCAGACAGAACTTCTTAAGTGAAAATGACTTCCAAAGACACTGCCTTTTCCCCCCCCCTAGTTTCTCCTGTGAATCTGTAGGCTTCCTTGAAGACAGCTCAGTTGTTTCTGTCTTTTGCAGAGCAAAATGAAGCATAGGTTTACCTTGGAACAGTGTCTTCTGGGCATACAGAAAGACCCCAGGGATTTGTCTCCCCTAGCAGGCTGTTAATCAAGGTTTCCATTTTCATAGGTTTTAATGGGAGAGAGGGATGTGGGCCTTCATGGTTAATTCTACAGAATTTTTTAATTCTACAGAAAAACAACCCCAGCCTTGCAGTCCTGTAGGAATGGATTCCATCTAGTCCATGCCCTGTGATGGGGAGAGGTCTAGCTGCCTCCACAGCAGCTGTGATGCTATTACAGTGACTCCAAGTAAGTCTCTCTCATTCAAACACCCCAACATCCACCTCTGAAAGCCAACCTTTTTCCCCTTCCCTTCTGTGCTTTTCGAGTGCTCCTGACACTATTCCATGTATATCAGCCCAGGGTGGGAGGATGTTTTGAGGCTGATTCATCTTATTTTTGGTGCTGAGAAAGCAGAGGTTGCCCTCAGCAGGGGATAAGCTTGGGAACTCCAAGCTTAGGACAAGTGGTATGCCAAATCCACCCTGCCTGGCTAGTCCCCACCACAACAGCTGGAACCTGCCAGCCCTCTCTGGGACCATGCTCTGGTCCATATCTGGGAGATTAAAATGTGGAGATAGGTTCCCATTTCTGGAAACTGCCATTTCCTTGGAGGTTTGGTGTCTTGGCCTCAACCTGAAGATATCTGTGGGGTGGCTCAGACTCCTCTCACTTCACCTGTGGGTACATTGCTCCCTTGGGAGACAGTGCCCAGGGAGCCCCAGGCTGCTGTGCAGTCACCCACCTGTGCAAGGAAACAAACCCAGAAATGCTTGGGGGGTTGATGCAGACAAGGTGAGCTCAACAGCTTAGGGGAGAGGCTTGGGATAGGACAGGACAGTAAGCAGGGGTGATGGCAGAGACCAGGCTCATTTGGTTTCAGAGGGGGTTCAAGGAGCTCCTGGAGGCTCCTCAGGCTTCCTCAAGGCTCACAGAACTGCTGCAGGAGGGGAAAACCTGAAAGGGGCTGTGCCTGTGTGGAGCAGCCAAGGATTGCGCTGAGGGAGGGTTCAGACCCACTGGAGAGTCACAGCTGCAACAGTGAGTGGGACTTGGTGGGTATCTTGATTTGCTTAATGTTTAAAGTTTAGTGGAAGGCTGTTAAAGAAGACTTGAAGGGAAGATGAGATGTTTGAAAAAAACTTTCTTCAGGGTGGAAATACCTCTGTAGGAGAAAGATTTGCTGGGAAACTCGGCAAGTCTCCACCAAAGGAGCAATCAGTCTCTGGTTGGCACTGCAGGTGTGATGTGGAAATGCTGTAAAAAAGGGCCTCCCTGTAAAAGGCAGATCACTTTTTCCTGGATCCAAGGAGGAAAAAAGAGCCAGGGAAGTGATTCAAAGAAAACCTGTCAAAGCAACAAGCCAGGAAAAGCAGCTTTGCAGAAGTGCTCTGAATGGCTGCATGTGCTGTGATGTGCAGGGGATGTATCAGAGCCAGAGAGGCTAAAGCATGTAAAATGAGAGACAATGCTGGCCTGGACATAAAGGACCTTATCCTACCCTTCTCTAGACTGCATATACAGAAATACCAAAGCAGACAGGGTCTGACTTCCAAACACTGTGAACAGAGGTAGAAACGAACAGACTTTATCCCTTTCCCCCTCCCCCCCCAGCACAGAATGGGTAAAACTATTTCTCTCTCAATGGGTTGCCTCCCCTCCCTGGGTGCTGCTTAAAAATCACTTAAAAAGGCATTAAAAACGCATCAGACCCTGCATCTGTAGCATGTTCTGTACAAGACACCCCATTGGGAAGGGAGTTTTCCTGGTGACTGCAGGAAAGCCACTTTGTGCTCCCCAGCACTCACACTGCAGCAGCCCCTCTCCCTCCCACTGCTCCCGTGCCTGGAGGCACTTCTGCAATGCCAGAGGCTCGTCCCCCCTGCAGCAGGGGGGATGCAGGCAGAAGTGGGGCAGGAGGTGGGGATGCAGAGTGGGCATAGGGTGGGAGAAGGCTGAGCAGCCCCAGCCATGACTGCATTCCCGTGATATGAGGCTGATCTGATCCATCCAGCTGGTTGCTCTCACCCATCCCCATCCCTGTGCTATCCACATCCCCATCCCCACAAAGAGCAGCTTGCAGGTGACATCCTTGACACCTCCAGCTGTCTCTCTGCACACTGCAGCTTTTCATCTCTGGCACTTAATAGCAGAATGCTGGGGGAAGGGAACATATGCCAAAGCAGCTCATCTAAGACACCTTCTTACTAATCACATTACCTGCCCCACTAGTAAGAGAGAGGGTGTGACATGTGGCCAGAATGGTGGCCAGAATTATCCCCCCTCTCTCCATGCTCTAGGCAATGCTTTTGCCTCTGTGGGGGTGGCAGGAGGCAGCTCCACAACAGAAGCACCTCTGTTTGGAAGGATACCACTGAAGGCACAGGCTAGAGGCAGCCAGGGGCAGGTGCTCCTGCCAGAAGTCCATATAGGAGTATGCAGGGTTGGCAGCTGCTGTGCAGTGCAATGGCACCGGAACAAAGGTAGAGGCTGAATTGATCTGCAGAATGAACCACGTTCCCATCAGTGCTGCCTGCAGGGTGTTTGCTGCAAGAACTGAATCGTGACAGCCTGGAGCAATTAGAGGGTATGAAGCTCAGGCTCAGTTCAGCTCCAGGGAATCTCGCTCTCTTCCTTCCAAAGGACGTTGTAGCTTTGGTGCTGTCCTTATTAACAGTGTATGCTGTTAATGGCTGACCCTACACAGTGAATGCAGGTGTCAGTGATGCAAGATTCATACAGCAGCAACAAGGTGATGGCTTTGCCCTTCAGGGGGGAGACAGTGTCCTGGTACCCTGGCCCTCTTCCACAGGGAAGGTGAGAAACTGAGCTGCCAAGTGGTGCTGTCATCATCTCCAGTTCCTGTCTACTCCCCACTGCTTCCTCCAGGAGATCAACTGGATCCTGTCACAGCTGTGATTTCAAATGGAGCTGGTGTCCAGACCCTGGCTGCAGGGATGTGGCAGTGACAGACCCTGAAGAGCACGGATGGGGCTACTCACGGGGGTTGGCCCATGAGCACTCTTAGCAGTGCCCAAACCCTCTCCTTGCTTTTTGCTGGACAGCCTGACAGGCAGCCCAGTAGCTGTGAGGGATGAACTGGTGGCCCTGTCCATCTCAGTGCACCTTTTCCTCTCAATGCATATTTTCCTAAAATACATGGGAGTACCAAACAATCAGGACTGCTTCTCTGGAGCCTGGGGTTGTGTGACAGTGTTGGCTCTGGTGTACGGCTGCTGGAAGGAGCTGAGGACCAGCCTGCACAGGGGACAGACAGGCTCACCAGCTTTGCATTCCAGCTGAGGGAATCCTACTCTTTCCTGAACCCCCTGCCAACAGTGAATGCTCTTACCTTTGCACGCTTGGAGCTCCCTGGGGACCGTGTCCCACCAGAGCAGTCCTTACAGAGAGTTTTCCAGGGGCTATCCCCTTCCCTACTCTGCTTGCCACTACCCAATTGATTGGCCAGAGAGGAGGCATGCACATGTTTCAGTATGTGCCTCTATTTAATGCACTTATTTTTAGCTTGTTTTTGTGGCCCGTAGAGGATTCCACAGGAAATCCTGCAGCCATGGGATCATGAAAAGCTCGGGTTCCCGATTGTGTTACATACGTTAACAGAGATGTGATCTATACAGGGTTTTTTAAAAAGCAGCTATAAATACTTCCTCCAGCTGCACCAATATCCCCTCATCCCTCTTTTCTCCACAGCACCTGTTGACGCTCATGTACCCAGTTAAGATTAGCTGCTTCACAGGGAAGGGAAGCCCTGACTCTGGAGCCATCCCTCCCTGCCCTGTTGCAGCAGCACCTGGCTGGCCCTTTTCGGGACACGCCTTGGGCTGTCAAAATTTCCACAACCCCGAAAGGCCAGTTCCACTGATGGGTCTGCTTCACCCAGTGTGGGGTAAGAGATGCAGGAACCAGCCCCACATGGTGTGGTGGCACTTTGCCATCTGAGCCCCAGGTAGCTCCAGCCTGGCAGCCCCACGGTGGGGAGGAGGTTGTCAGTTCTCAGCCCTGCTTCCTCCCTAAGCCCAGGCTGGCCCGGGAGGCAGGGATGCTCAGGGCTGGTGTGCACCAGCACGTTTCATTTTGCAGCCATGGGGTGCGCTGCCAAGTGCATCATTTCCCTCCAGCTGCGGAAGCAGATGGCTCTTTTGCAGGACCCCTCCGGGCTCACCAGAATGAGAAATGCCTGCAGGGCTGGCCTGTGTTTGTGAAATGTGGAGAGGTGTGAATGGAGCTTGGGTTCACAGCATGCAAGTGTGGAGTTCTTTTGGCTATAAGAGGGATTTGTCACCTGTGAGAGGTCTCCTCACTGTCTTTGAGCATTGCAGGGGAAAGGTGGTGCACAGGGTGCCCCAGCCTGAGCTTGCACACACCTGGAGGAAGCACCCACTGGGAACATATCCCATCCATTAAGTGATTCGTGCGGCCTCCAAACTCAATGCTGAAATGCTTTTCTATGAAGAGAAAGCCCCAGCAAGGTGAGAGAGAGCTGTGCCAGGGGCTGGTCCCTGCTTCCCTGCAGAGTGAATGCCATAATCGTTCACATTCCTCTGGTCCCAGATTTACCTGAAGAGTCTGGAGGCATCCATTACCTGAAGGCATCCTGGAGCCAGAAGAGCCATCTGATGAAACTTTAGCTGAACCTGAAACATGAAACATCGGCTGCACCATGTGAGAAGATGCAGGAACTGGAAGTCGCATTCAGTTCAAAGTTAAAGCAATCAGAAATTTACCCCACCACTTGGAAACTCCTCTGATCCCTGCCTACACTCTCCTAAACTACACCTCTGAGTGTACCACACTCCCAGCCTGGAAGCTGGATTGTGTCACATCCCTCTTTGCCAGTGTGCAGGATGGACTGTACGCCAAGTCAAGCTCTTCTGCACAGGTAGACCCTCCTAAGATCCTGACATGGGTCCTGTACAAGGGGTTTCAGGTGTGTGTTGTCAGTCCTGGTACTGCTGTACTCCAATAGACCAGGCAGCTCGTAGAGATGGAATGGCAGAAATCCAAGGAAAGGCTCATGATACCAGCTCAGAGAAGAGCACAGAGGGAGAAGTGGGATTACACAGGCTCAGCTGATGGAGGAGAAGGCAAAGTCCTGGGTGTGAAGCAGAGCATAGTGGGCTGGAAGGTAATTTCACTCTGTTTATGGAAATCTCAGGTTCAGACTCAAAATACCACAGTGCAGCCCTTCCTGGAGGAGCTGTTGTCACACACCACAGGACATGTGAAGGCTGCCCTGGTCCTCTGACTGCCCAGGACCTCCTGGATTCAGCCAAAATCTTGGCAGAAGGAGATTCAGCCAAAATCTTGGCAGAAGGACTGAGCGTAAGGAGGGGAGGAAAAGGAACAGCAGTATTTGCTTTCTTCTGCCCTGCTCCTCCCAGGTTGTCGCTTTTGTCAGGGCTCCTGACAACCCTTTCAGATGAAGAGTACTCCAAAAATGTATGCTGGAGTTATGTAAGACTCCAGTACCTTTGGTGACTCACACATCTTGTCCTAACATGCTGTTCCCCACAGCCGTTGTGTAACCTCACCTGGAAAGCACGTGGTGGCCAGCCCTGGGGATGGGCTGCCATGGGGATGGGGAGCCACGGCCCTAGGGGTCTTCCCAGTGAACCCACTGAAGGACCATCCCACCCTTCTTGCACCGGGAGAGGAAGGAGTCCTGCCACAGCATTGGTCCTGCAACTGGAAGGACAGCCAGGGAAATGAAAAATATGAGATTCATCAGACTAGAAAATCTATGGTTGGCACCCAAACCTGTGGTTTTCCCTGTTGTGTGCTTGTAGTGAAAGGACTACTAGTGCTTGTAATGATAGGGCTCATTGGTAGGAGGGCAGGAAGGGGGGATCTTCTTCCCTCAGCCAGGGAGCCTTCTTCCTGCAGTGAAGGAGCCTGAGTTTTCTCTTGTTTAAGCATAGAAATATCAGGATAGTCTTTGCAGCCAGCAGTGGATATACTGGCTGTCCCTCTGGCACAGAAGGAGGATTGGACCTTTGTGGACATCCTGGAGCTTGCAGTGGATGTGTGGGCAGCACTAGAGGCAGCAAGGGGTGGAAGCACCCAAGGGCAGTAGCATTGGGAGTGGGAGCAATATTCCCAGCAGTGGGGTGGGAACAGAACAGCCCAAGGGTGTCAGGATGGATAAGGCCATGGGGGCAAATGGCATATAGCTCTGTCTCAGTGCACAACACTGTGAAGGTGAGGGGGTGTGCCTGCACTGGGGAGCACTCTGCACTGGGATCCTCGCAGACAGGTCCAGTCTGCCACGTTTAATGGCTCCTGGAACAGCATCCCAGTGGCACAGAGCACAGCAAGGGCTGCACAGCAAAGGGACCTCATACAGGCCTCACCTTCCCTCCTATTCAGAGGCTGCACCTCCTGGAAGGACACAAGTCTCATGTGGGCAGCTGTACCTTGGCATTGGTGGTTTGGTTTGGTACCATGGCTGTGGTTTGGTTTGGTTTTTCATTCTGCCCATATTCTGTGCTTCAATGCACGTGCCATGAATCAGGCTCAGACAACTCAGCGCCTCAAGGCAGTGGAGTTGCTGTAGATGTGGGTATGTTGGCGAAAGATGAAGAACTGGCAAGTCAGCAGCAAATCTGTGCGTCTCTGAACTCACACCGCTGAGGAGGTGTGGACTTCATCCTGCCTTGTACTCATGTCTCTCAAACAAATCAGAGGCAATGAGCAGCATGCTGCAGGTTTGGGTGCTGCCTTCTGACTTCAGGGCCAGCTCATCAGTTGGGACAAGTCAGGGTAGCTGCACTGAGGCAGTCCACATGAGCAGATATTTCCCTGACGTCTTGCCAGTCCTTGATTTCTGTCCAGGACTCCACACCTACCCCAGCCTACCTTCTGGTGCAAAAGTTCTGTGTTTGAATCATGCAAAGGATTGAAGCCTGGCTCATTAGCTGAACTGAAAAATAAAGTTAATGAAACTCTACTTGTTCAGCCAAGGATCTGGTTGCCACCATTTTGTAGCTCTGCAGTGGAGCAATAACATATTGGGGCTGAGTCTTGGCTTCAGGACTCCACTTTTAGACTTGTATAAAATCACAGTAACACAGGCATCAGACTCATTATTTATGATACAGTTATAAATTATACAATTTTGCCCCCTCAGTCCATAGCTAGAAATCACCACTTCCCACATGCAGCATATGCAATGCTTTATTTTTAAAAAATAACTTCCATCTTTCTAAAGAGTAAAGGCAGAGCAAAAAGATGAATTAATGTGACCTATTATTAAGTTACGAAATGCTCACAAGCTCACAAAACCATGCACGGATTCAGCTTCCTCAGGAAAAAAGGCAACTGCAAGAAATTTCAGAGCCAGCACTTTGCCTGATGGAAAGCAGAAGCCACTGGCTTCAGTAGGAATGTCTGTTCCCAAATGCAGACTCAATTTTCAGAACCAGTTCACCATGAGCCCAGCACTGGTGGTGTTGAAGGACACTGATGAGAAGCAAGCCAATTATTTTCCCAGATTAATAAGGTAGAATGATCCACACACTGTGTTCTAATAGCCACCAGGAACAATCAAGCCTGCAGGAACACGCCCTGCCTTTGCCAGCCAGCCTCGCGGGCTGCTCGGGCACAGGATGTCTCTGCTGACTGGCAGCACTGCCTGCTGTCACCATGGCCCGGTGGTTCTTACTGCAGAACCTGTTCCAGACATATTTTGCCAGGTTCCAACCACCCGGGCTGGCCTTGGATGTGCCAGCTGGCTGCCACACTAGGGGATCTCAGTCAAAGGACTTTGGCAAGGGTGAGGCTGGGAGATGACACGGTTTGTCCCTGACCTTTGGGAAAGCTCTGGGATGAAGAGGTAAGGAGAAGAGATATGGGTATCCTGGGGAGAGAGGAGGAAGGTCTGAGATGGGGTGGGATGCATGAGAAGGGGGAAGTTGGGGTAAGGAGCTGGGGGATAGGAAGGGATGGACCTCAGAGGACATGGGACAGAAGGAAGGAGTCCCTTTTTCCCATTAGGATGTGTCCCCTGCAATGTCTGGGATGAACAACATATTCTCATCTGTATTTCTCCTCCATCATGAGCTGAAACCTTCTGGTCCTATGTCTCACATCATTTGACACGTTGTGGATGCCAGCCTTCCACTGGGACAAACACTTTGTCAGATCCCATCACACTTCCACCTGGTGGCCTCTGCACTCTGTCTCTGCTGCTGGCCCCATAACCCAGGCATGGTGGGCCTGCTGGGGACCCCCGGTGTGCTTTGCTGCAACCCAGGAGTGCCCCTGCAGAATCAAACATGTGTGCAAGTCACCTTCAGAGAGCCCGCCACTCCAGGGTTAGGAGACACCGGGCAAAGGCTGCCTCTGCAGTTTTCCCACCCAGGCTCATCTCTGTGCACATGGATGGTTCCCACTGGAACAACAACGCCTAAGCAACAATTCTGTGTGGAGAGATACCTGAAGTAGCCCTGTGCAAGCCCTAAAGCAGCTTAGCTGCTGAGCTTAGGAGAAACCAGCCCTCTCTGACACGCTAATAATGCATTTATATTGCTCTTGGTAGTGGTACCTGCTCTAACCCAGCTTACCCAGCAAAGGGGATTCCTCTCCCACGCACAGCTCTGCTTCTGGTACAGGTCCTGTATGCAGGGGCCTCTGGAAAGGCAGCATGCAGTCCTGTAATTAAAGCTTGGATCTTAATGTGCAAGTACAGAGAGGCCACATGCTGGCTGATTTTCTTTGTAGCTTGAATAGCATTTCTTTAATGTAGGTGGGTTGGGTTTTTTTGGTTGGAGGGGTTTTTTTGTGCGTGTGAGAAACATAAATAGGCCTTCATCTTTTATGCATTTTCTTGTGCCTTCCAGACCCAGAGCTCCTCTCCATCATTTGACATCGTTCCTTGTTTTGAAAGACTCACTTACTAGAAAAAGATATAAGGGTGTTTTCATTGCAGTACATCATATTCACATATATAAAATATTAAAAGGAATACAGCTGAACCCAAAAACAATGAAGCACTTTAGAAAATAGTATTAGTCTTTTCCCTATGTGTTAGAGAATGTGATAAATCCTACTCTGTTGGACATCACAGCCTCCATAGATTCCCAAGGGGAGCGTGTGTCACACTTAGACACACCGGGAGGGTCTGTTACGAGGGGAGCAGAAGGTTTCCTGCTATCTGTATGCACACACAGAGTGATATGAATATATGTATGTCTCTGTATGGATGCTTACATAGCATTTGTCAGCACTGCTGAGGTGCATTGGCTGTGTCTGCTCCACTCCACTGTCTCCAGAGGAGAGTGCATTTCCCAAGTCCTCTCCCAGTCTGTGCTGAGGCTTTTCAGAGAAGCCATGAGAGAGATCCTGAAGTCCAAGGGCACAGTGTTATATAGTGGGCTGTGGGACACAGAAGTAAATGGCAAATGTAGTTCAGTGGAAACATGTTTTCCTCTAACATGTTCCATTAAAGGAGCCCTGTAACATCCTCCAAATACCCTCTCTCAACTCATTGTGGTCAGACTTCAGCCCAGGCTTGGTCTCAGGTGGCTGCAGGTGATACCTTGGACCTTCAGCAGTGTCCCTTGGCAACAAGTGCCCCAGCAGGTCATTTGCCTCATATAAGAAGGCATAATGATTTTCTTTCTCTTAAAGGCTGTCCTAGAGGCTCAGCCCCACAATAACCAATGGAAAGATTCACTGAATCCAAGTAGTATCAGGAAACAAGAACTCAAACCACCCAGGATCATACCCAGCATGGGACCTAATGTGGCCTCTCAGTTCGCTCCTCCTTGTGAGAAATGCAGATTTACTCCAAAGGAAAATTCTCCCAGGGTTAATGCCTGCATGTTTTTCCAGCCACAAGCTCTTTACAAATCCCTCAGATCCAGCCTGTCAGTTCTTCCTTCATATCCACACATGTGTTCCCTTCCTTCTCCCCTGAGAAGACTCATGGAGCCCACCCAGCCCCTCCAATGCCATCCTTCACTTCCCCTCCCAGGGCAAGGCATCAGGAACAAGCACTGCTCCCATCTCCCTGCTTTCTGGGATTGAAACCATCTCATCTGCTAATGTAGACACACAGATACACTTTGAGCAAAAAGTATTTGAAAAAGAGGAGCAAGCATTTACTGAACCTTTAAAAAATCTGCAGAAGTTCCCTCCATTCTGTTATCTTCCAGAGGGAGGAATCTTCCCTTTTTTCAATCTTCCCTTTTTTCTTTCCCTTTTTTCCCTTTCAAATCATATAAATGTTTTATATTAATAATTATTGGTGGCTCCTTTTCATGGGTATTTGATTCCATATTGCTGCTGGAAAAAAAGAGTAAATATAAAAGGTTCCTAAAGCATTCAACGTCATACACCCACATTTCTCTCCAATATTATCCTGCTTTTCAAAATCAGACTGAAAAATCTATAATTATTGTGAAAGTTTTAAAACAAATTTAAAGGGCCCACTTCTTGAAGTTCAGGTGGTTCAAGCTTCAGTAGCCACCAAAGAAAGTAAAACTAGAACCAACAGAAAATATGAAAATCCTTTTACAGGCAGAAAACGTTAATGGGAGAAACATTAAAGGTGTTAATAGTACCAGTGCCATATTCAGCATCTCCTATAAATGGGGAAGGGAATGTTACTGTTGGCAACCCTAGGCAATGACAGGAAGTATTTATTAGCTCAATGGGATCCTATATTTGCAAGGGCAGATCCTGCCAGCAAGAATTATCGCTCCATTGACAGACTAGCTAAGGGGCCAGGGAGAAGGGTAGGTGCCAGAGTGGGCATTCACTGAGGGCAGGTGAGGGGTGCAGAGCCCCCAAAAAGCAGCATTCCTCAGGCAAGAGGGTTCCTCACAGCCTGCCCTGCTCCAAGCAGCTCTGCTCAGATGGTATTTTTATGAATGGTGAAAGGAGACTTTGGTCCAACAAGTCCCAGGAGAAGTACCAGGCTAAAAGAGAGAAGGGCAAAAGGGAATGAAAAGTAACGAGCAGTGATTAATGTTATGTAGTTGCAGACAGATGTTTGCCTGTAAATCATTATGCTGTGTAATGTGTGAAAAGAAAACCAGTGGAAGATATTCAAAAGGAAACTCTGTGACACATGGAGAAAACTCTTCAGCTGCATGCTGCAGGCTGTGTTTTCTCCATGGAGAATACCTGCAGCATGCATGGACCTCACTGCCAACAGAGACTGTTTGTCTATGACGTTTGTATAGCGCCAGGGACTTGAGGAAAGTCCTACAGAGCCCTGTGATTCATACAGACTGCAGACCTAATCCCAAAACGTTCATTGTCATCAGTGAAAAAAAGACTAAGCTGTGATTGGCACTCTTGGCCAGGGAGAAACAGAGTTGGTGCCCTGGCTATTTTGGGACAAAGACATCCTGTTCCTCCAACGCCTGAGCTAGGAGTACATCTTTCCCACTAGGAAACACCAGCTAGGCTGGCTGCAGGGGCAGCCAGGGGAAACCCAGCCATCACCAGCAACTTCAGATACCTGTTCAGACAAATACAAATGCAGATGAATAGAGGACTTGAGTTTATTATTTGTGTGTGTTTGAAATTATGACAGTCCCAATTCCTGCCTTTTTGATAATATTGAAGCATTCCTTCTAAATCATTTTGCTCTTCTATGCACCTTGAAAACTGTCCTGTACTTAGATGATAAAACATCCCCTCTCTCTCCAAATATGTTTTTATCTTCTTATGTGAAGTGAATTATAATCAGGATTGGGGCAACAGCATTAATGTTGTATTTTTCAGTTCAGTTTGAAGCTATTGACCTTCTACCCTTTGTAGCCAAAATACTAGGTTGTGATATAAAAACTCAGGATAAATATGCAAACAAAATATTTCTTCACATGCTTTTGCAAATGTTGCTTATAGAATTAATTCATTGTTCAACCCCTCCTGTTTCAGTAGAACATATAACGTGGCTGACTTTGTCTGGGTAATTATTAAGGATGCCTTCAACACATAAGCACAGCACTACAGCTGTGTGTGATAGCCAGCAACATTTGGACAGTGGGGAAGCTTCAGAGGAAAGCAGATGTTGGGAAAGGTTTTGGAAAAGGCAGAGAGAAGGATCTAAGTATTTATAGGCCTGTCTGCTGACACGAGTCCTGGCAGTATAATGGAATGACTCATATGGATCTAGATTAACAAAGAATTAAGGGAGGAAAATATAATTAATGCCAATCAACAGGAGTTTATGGGAAGAGACCCTTTCAAACTGACTTATCTTTCACCAAGGAGATTGTAAGGTTGAGTGATAAATGTAATGAAGCTGATGTAAAACACTTAGATTTCTTTAAGGCCTTCAACTTGTTGCAGCAGGTCATATTGATTAAGAAACTGAAACAATGCAAACCCAATGTGACACATATAAATTGATTGTCTAACTAATCATCCCTTAGACACCACTCCTGGCTTCCTGGAAAGGTGCTCGGAGCACTGGAAGCAGCAGGCACCATTCTTGGGGTGCCACCCTGGGACCTTCAGCTCAGTGTCCCACTCCAACCATTTATTCAGCCCTCAGTCCTTCCACCCTTTCCCTCTGCTTGCTGGCAGACCCCAGTAATCAGTTGTGTTTTCTCAGAGTTGCTTATTTTCCCTCTAGCCTTTTCCCACCCTGGGATGGCCAACACATATGAATTTTCAAGATAGCAATTACTTATAAACAATTTTTTAACCTCAGAAAAATGCAATATAGTCCTGTAACTCTGCACAATCAGTTCTTTATCTTCATCAATTGATATTTTATCAAGAACTGTAAAGAAATGAAAGGATTACTGATAAGGTTTGCAGATGACACCAAGTTGGAGAGAGAAGGTGGAAATTAAAAGGATGTGTCACCAATGCAGAGGAAACCAGTTTGCAAAATTGCATTCAGGTGAACAACACACATTTGAGTACAACCAAAGTTTAAAATCGTATTTGTAGGAATAATAATAAAGGGTAGTTTCAAGGAGATAAGCATATAGAGGGGAAGGGTCAAAGATACTGAAAAGGGCACGCAAGACACAACTGAACTTGAGTTTCCACAGTGCAGAGTTACAGTATCTGAGAGGGCTAAACAGGTTCTTTGTCTGTGGCATCACCAAAATAAGCTACATCTTGTTTGTATTTGGGTTTCAGGTTATTACAGATGGAAAACCATGTTCACATCTGGTATCCACACCAAAACCCAACAGATAAGGCAGAGATGAACCAGAGAAAACATGCATACTAGTGCTCTACAAATTGGAATAGGGTGCCTTTCAATGACAAGACCCCAAGACTTCAGTCTCTGAGATGATGTGGATGTGGGCTGAGATGAGTCCTGACTGAGACTAAAAGTCTGATCATCCATGAGAAAAAAGCAGGAAAGATGTCATAGCTGGAAGCTGTCATCAGGAGGCATATCCAGACCAGAAGCAAAGGTTTCTAGAAGTGAGGGGAACCAATCACAGGGATCATCTTTCTGGATTGCTCTCAGACCCTTGCCTCTGGCAGTGTTTAAATATAAGACACTATCTAAATCAAACACAAGTTACTTCAGGGAAATTCACACTTAGGAATTTAAGGGCCGGTTCTGCCAAAGCCTTGGAGACCATATGAGCAACAACCTGGGTCTTCACCAAAAGTGCTTGCAGAGACTACTGAGGCTCAGCCCAAGCTTGGACCTCAACACACCTTGTACTAACAAGGTGGATTTACACATGGATTTGGGTGTATACTGAACTGCCCGTGCAGCCACACTTGGATGTCTCTGGAGAATACAGGATTCTTCTCAGAGAAGCTCAGGAAAGGTTTTAACTGACATGAATGGTGGCTGAAGGTGCAAACGATTGTTAAAGACAGGAGCTGCCAGTCAGATGTGAGATGCTCTGGAATTGGAGGCAGAGAAGGAAGCTCTAACAGCTCCTTGGCAAGTCTCTCCAGGCAAAACCCAGCTCTTTGGGGCTTAGCATGGGCCCTGGGAATTTCAACTAGGCTGCATACTTTCCACGAGCGTGTTGACAATTTTAGATGTTCCTTTTTTTGAACAAGCGTGGGCTATACCATTTTTAGATAACCTGTGCCCAAAATATCTGGAATTTATCTCACTGCTACAAAACAATTACTTCCCACTAACACTTGGGCACACCAATTATTAATTTGCACTTGAAAACATTATGTGTGCTAGAGTCATCTATTCTTTTCCCATCATTGTGAAAGGAGTCTTTGATTCAGTACCAACCACACAGGAAATGGTGTAGGAGCCACAGTAACATGCCTGACTTAGATTGCAAAGACGTTTCTTTGCTGGGGTCACGCACTAGTAGGAATGGAAGAGGCTTGCCATAAAACACCTATTTTTGCTTCAAACATACGGAGTCAAACTCAGAGCTAAGGAACACCACAACTGGCTCCTTGTCCTTTGTACTGCCTTTGTAACCCACAGGGCGTCAGGGTTATGGAAAACTAAGGAGGTATTTTCAATTCTCTCTTCCCTAAACACTGACCTTGTGCCAACCCATGAGAGCAATGCTCTCACACGGCTCTCTGGAGCACTGTGATTCTGTCCCAGAGCTATGATCCATATAGGCATTTGCGTCAAATGGTGGTGGAATTAGTGCAGTTCAGGCACTTGATAGCGATCCCATCATGAAGGTTCACGTGTCATGCACCGCACCATATGGCTCTGCAGGCAAAGCACAGCGTGCTTGGCCTTGCAGGCAAGGAATTAAATGAGGCGTGCAGTTCAGGAACCACCACTGCTCGCTCCTGTTTGCTCACAGTGCCCGAGCCTCTCCAACACCTGAGGGCTGCAGACCACGGCCACTCTGCTGTCCCCAGGGACTTGCCCTTGGATCACAGGAAGAACTCAACACATGCAAAATCTTCTCCCACCTTTCAGATCTCTGCTGAACATGAAGCAGAGGAGGAAGATCTTTCTTCTTTCCATTGTTTTCCTCTGCTGTCAACATCAAATTTCACCCGGGCCTTGCAGCAAGTTGTGCTTGGGCTTTATTATAACTGAGCATGGACTATTGATTCAGGCTGCAGAGTAATCAGTCCTTTTCTATCAATAGCTTTGACATGGGCATTTTAAAAACCACACACTTCTTCCTACCATAAAACACTAAGATTATGTAATCTCTGGAAGTTAAGATTTTAAAACCAAATACAAGTAACTATTTCAAACACAATTAATTACTTCAGTTTTAAAGACAATACTGACGATGAAGCAGCCCTGGAAATCTTTCACTGCATGGGATTACCTTAGGATTTCTACACCAAAAAATCCAAGGCATTGGAGTAAGAATAATACTGGTTACTCCCCTGTGGATGTAACATACTTTAGAACATGTTTTGCAAAGGCTGATGGAAAAAACAAAAAGTTGCATCAGGGCTAACGATTATCAGTCTAAACTGGAATTTTTGTATAAACTAGAATGATTTAATATCTGGGCAGGTTCCCAGCTGGTAAATATTTCATAGCTGCAGTGCACAATGAGGAAGCTATAACAATTACATTAACTGATTCTCTACTTGCCTCTACCAACTGATTTCTTTCAGTCCCCAGCCTTTAAAGTGAGGTGAAGGGAATACAAATTCCTCAGCCAGTTCTGCATTTGTAACCCTTCTTCCAGAATTAAGACTCAAAACCCATGCATATGAATACATTAAAATTAATCCTCAAGTTTTCCCCAGCAATTGTAATCAATTCCAACACGTTTTGCTCTGATCACAAATACTGTTAAAGTTAGGGTCTGCTCTGTCTGTGCAGTGTTAAGAGGTTCTCTGTGTGTGTTTTAATGTCCAGAAGAAAAAAACTCTGAATTCTTCCCCATGATGATGTTGTTCTCTATCATATTGTTTTCTGTGTGTGGTGACAGCCAAAAGAATGACATAAAAAAGGCACCTTAACTAGCAGATCTGCTTCCTGTATGTCTTTGAGTCATATTCTCCAACTCTACTGGCAAAAACAAGCTTTTTCTACTGTTAGCTCTGTAGCCGGTACAGCTCAAAGCGCAAATTGCAGCCTATTCCAGATAACACAAAAACATTGTCATTTAAGTCCCCCTCATGAAACCACCATCACTATCACTAGTGATAGCACAAGAGCCAGAAAGCATAATACGATTATCACACCGCTCTCAGAGTTTTCAAAACCTTTAGATAGGAACAAAAAAAATCACCTTCTGATTTGTGAACGCCACTTAAGTAGCACCTAATAACGTGCAGCAGAATATTTATCAACAACAAAGAAATAGGAAACCCATGCAATCAGCTTTTTTAATATGGCCAGATTTCTAAGATGGAAATGAATACACTTTGAATTTAACTCATCTGTTTAAATGCAAGAAACAGTGAAATAAAGAATCACCTGCTATGCAGGTTGTCATTCCCTACAGAAAAACCAGCCACATGGGAAAACCAGCTCTAATCAATGTTGCCATTTAATGGCAATAAAACAGCAAAATCAGCTGCTGTTATTTTTGTGATCTCAAGCATTTATTCAAAAGTTCTTATTTCAAAATCACTTTGCCAATCAGAAATATGACCCTGAAAGACAAAAATGGTCCTTCCCTACAATTCTCCTTTCCCTTTTCCTGGCCCCTTTTAATTTGGACTGCAAGTTTTAACTGTTGGCTTTATCAAGGGTGTATCAACAGACCCAGGAGTTTCACCTGACTATCCACCACTGTACACTTCAGGTTTTATCAGAGTAACTACTGCTTCCATGGAGCAGCAGTGTATGTAAAATGCAATGCTTGACTAAGTTTAATGCCTCTTCGTGCCTGTGCACAGAACTTCCACAGATCTGTTTAGCCAAGGCTCAGGACAGGCACACTCATAGGTGCAAACAGCACTACAGAGCTCAGTGTGCTGCTCACAAGCTGCAAAATCACTCCCCTGCTCAAACATGGGCAGTCCAGTCTTCTCATACTGGCTGGAGTGCCCACAAGTGCAGAGTGAGAGCATTAGGCCGGGTAACAACCCAAGTAAACATCTGCCTATTTTTTGCCCTTTTCCTGACTCTGTCTTAATCCAATCACAATTTTTTTACAAACATGTTATAAAGAACATATCCCATTGGCAGCAGAAAACAAAAAGATGAAGCAGTAGCCCTGGGCAAAAGAAGAGTCAGGAGATCTGGACACTTGCCCTGGCTTTGCAAGTCAGATTCAGTGGATACAAATCCCACTCCCTACTCCACACATAGGGTTCTGCCTGCTTCCCAGGGAGAGCAGTCCCCTGTGAGGATGTATTGTCTGAGCAAATAGGCACATGGATGTGCATGCACACACACAAATACGGATCATTTGCACAAGAGGTGAGTCCTCAAATCCAAAATTCTTGTCATTAACACAGAGCAAGGCATTAGCTTAACATGAGTGCGAGGAAGGAAGATCTCCAAGTCAGGTGTTGTGCAGCATTTTCTAGTCCTGATGATGAAGTAACAAATACGCAACTTATTTCTTGGGTAGTGTTCAAAGGCTATCTTTCCTTGGTCGTGTCTCTAAAAGCAAGGAAAATATTACCTACATCATAGGATGGATTTCAGAGCTAAGCTGGTAAATATTTATGAGAGCCATAAAGTTTGTCAGATAAATTGCACTTTAGAAAGACAAAATGTTACTTCAAGGCTGCCAAACCTGCAGAGATGCCAAGTTTCTACAAATCCCACCAGATCCAGCATTTTTTTTTCTACAGAGGTCCATATTTTCTCTGTAAAAAAAAAGAAAAACCAAAATAAAAAAACCCCAACCAAAACAAAACAACAAAACCCCCAAAACTAGAAATAGATTTGGTTTCCAACCACCTACATACTGAATACACAGAAGTTATTTCTCTTTCTTATTTTTCATTCATACTTAGATCTACTCATAACTATAACAAGATCTTCCTTGTACACTTAAAAATGATTGTGCAAGGTAACTGCTGGGTATACAAAGGACGTTTTGGTAGCCCAGGTTCCTCCACCAAATGGAACAGGCATCAAGCTGGTACGAAAACACAGTCCTGTAACACTGCATGGGTACCTGACTGCACTAGGTAAGATCTGCCAACACCAGCCTCAGTCCCCTACAAGGTATGAGCTCCCTTCTATACCACATGCCATCCCCTAGGCTGGGAAAGCCCAAGAAAAGGGAGGACATGCTTTGGCAGATGACCTGAGGATCAAGCCCTGCAATGGCTGTACAGCAGACACACTTCTGGAGCACCCATGCCCATGTCCCTATCCCTGGCCATCAGTGGGCAGCGGGATCTGTCCCTTTCCCTGCCTGGACTTCCCCAGGGGGGAGATGCTGCCATTTCTTCTGCCACACTCTGCAATTCCATCCCCTCTGCCCCACGGTGCTTCCCGATACCTGAGCTCCCTGCCCTGCCTCACACTGCATCTCCTCACGCAGGGTCCTGCAGCTCCCCGAGGGCCTGTTGATTGAATCAGACAATGTTAAGGGGTTGGAATGAATATTAAAGATCATCTAGTCCCAACCCTCTGCTGTGGGCAGGAACAATCTTCCACCAGACCAGGCTGCTCAAGACTTTACCCAGCCTGTCCTTGGATGCTTTCAGGGGTGGGGCATCCACAACTTCTCTGGGCAACCTGTACCCGTGTGTCACCACCCTCACATAGAGAACTTCTTCCTAGTATCTAACCTACGTTTCCCCTCTTTCAGTTTGTACCCATTACAGTTCCTGGCAATGAGTCCCTCTCCGGCTTCCCTGCAGAGCCTTCAGGCACTGGGAGGTTGCTATGACGTCCCCCCACAACCTTCCCTTTCTTCTCCAGGCCGAACAGCCCCAGCTTTCTCAGCCTGCCTTGGTAAGGTGCTCCCCTCCTCCGATCACCCTCAGGGCCCCCTCTTGCTCCAGCAATTCCATGTCCTCCTCATGTCCAAGACACACGAACCACACGCAGCACTCGGGGTGGGGTCTTACAAAGCCAAAGACCGCTCCAAGCCGCGGGGCTGCTCCGACCCACGGGAGAGGGCCCGAGGGGCTGGGGCCNGGGGCCGGTCCCCGGTAGCGCAGGCCCGGTCCCCGGGAGCGCAGAGCCGCCCCCCGGGAGCGCAGGGGCCGGTCCCCGGGAGAGCAGGGGCCGTACCCCGGGAGGGCAGGGCCGGTTCCCGGAGCTCAGGGGCCGTACCCCGGGAGGGCAGGGCCGCCCCGGCCCCCGCACACGCCGGGAGGGGGGCGGGCCCTTCCGGTTCATGTCGGCGCTGGGCTGGCGCGGAGGAGCCGCNCCCTGCAGAGCCTTCAGGCACTGGGAGGTTGCTATGACGTCCCCCCACAACCTTCCCTTTCTTCTCCAGGCCGAACAGCCCCAGCTTTCTCAGCCTGCCTTGGTAAGGTGCTCCCCTCCTCCGATCACCCTCAGGGCCCCCTCTTGCTCCAGCAATTCCATGTCCTCCTCATGTCCAAGACACACGAACCACACGCAGCACTCGGGGTGGGGTCTTACAAAGCCAAAGACCGCTCCAAGCCGCGGGGCTGCTCCGACCCACGGGAGAGGGCCCGAGGGGCTGGGGCCGGTCCCCGGGAGCGCAGGGCCGGTCCCCGGGAGCGCAGAGCCGGCCCCCGGGAGCGCAGGGGCCGGTCCCCGGGAGAGCAGGGGCCGTACCCCGGGAGGGCAGGGCCGGTTCCCGGAGCTCAGGGGCCGTACCCCGGGAGGGCAGGGCCGCCCCGGCCCCCGCACACGCCGGG
>VXBX01003936.1:1410111-1497162 GCA_013400415.1 Scytalopus superciliaris | reverse complement strand
GTAAAGTTTTAAAAAGGGTTTTTTTTTTTTTTTTTTTTTTTGCACGGGCTTCTTATGTTTGGACTGGTATAAAAGGTGGAAACTTTGGTTAAAGATCAGGGAAAACTGTTAGATTGTTCCAGACCATAAATAGTCCGAGAAAAGTGATGGTAGCCCCATTGTTTAAAACAAGACCAGACAAAGCATTAGAAAACATGCTGCATGGAACAATTACTGCATTACCAGGGATTTAGATTTTATTGACATAATAGGCACTTCTAACTTCTGTGATCTTTATTTGTTTCAGCACTACATGCAACCTGCAGGCTAAGGGCTGTATTGAGCAAAAAGCCAACTAAGCATATTTGGTTGTAAAATCTCAATGAGCTTCCTGTCTTGTGGAAGAAAATAATTAAAATATTATGCAGCCCTTCCTATGCCATGGGGAGAGTTGAAGTTGAAACATACTCTACAAAATACTATACAGAGTTTATTTGGATAATTGTTTTAATCTATAAGCAGACCTGACTGAGGTTTTCGAGCTCCATGTGAATGTGTGGAGGCCACAGAGTAAATCATTCTAGAAAGCATTCAGATCAGATTCACCAGTTAATTCAGACTCTACTGTGGATAATCTTAATGGTGGAAAGACTTAATATGTGCTCAAGGAAACATAATTATTCACAAGCTGTATGTTCTAGCACTTGAATTTAGGTTTTTACATGTCTTCCACTTAAGGCACCTTGTTCTCACTTCAAAATATTGGTCTAACACTTCTCTTTAGTAATCTCCATAATTTAACATACATGGATTGTCTTGCCTGCAGATGAATTGCCTTAGGTTTAGGTTAAGGTATATTTTTCGTCTGCTGTAATCTGTGCTGGTGACCACAGAAATACCTGTAGGTAGTGATATTGACAGGGAGTGATTAAATCCAAGTACTCTCCAAATCCATTGAACCAAGCCTCTAGTGCAATGCCATATCCCTCAGGAAGGTCTATCAGATATTCTGGGCATCAACTATCTAGAAATTTACCAACTGTATTCTGTTCAGCCTTGCTTAAAACTAAGTTTAAATCTGGTATTTAATCTGTTTGAATTACCCTACAGCTGTGAACAGGCTGGGTCTCTTTTTTAATACCAAACGTGACGATTTTGGTACTCATCTAACTGTTCATCTACCCCAAATCTAGGTGTGTTGTGTTGGCAGGTAAACTGAGCCCTTGATTCTCTTTCATGTAAGAGAATGATAATTAATTAATACTCAGAGGGCTCCTTGAAGAGGCTTAAGAGGTGCCAAGGTATTCAGCTAGTCTTTGGGCCGTGGTTGTGGACCCTGTTAGTGCCTTCTCTCTGCTTGGAAGGCTACCACTGCTGACAGAGGTTTGGCTGGTGTTGGATCTGACTGAAGCATGCTGATCATAGCTTATCCATGCCTATACTTGCAATTTTGAAAATGAAGTTAGCCTCCAGAATGACAGTGAGCGTAAATTATCGTTGTCTGTGCTTGCAGTTAACCACGTTCAGCAGTTGGCAACTCCTGTTGAATAGAAAGGGTCTAATTGTCAGTACTTGATTTTCTTTTTTTTCTTTTTAAGGCTTTTTATCAAGACATGTACTGCTGAAGTGGAAACACTGTCACAGTGACTTTCCCCAAAAGCTACTCAGAGCTATCAAGCCTTTAGTGCCTTTGAGATTAAAGAATTTGGCTCCGAGTCACCTGGTTTTGGGAGGAAAGGCATCCCAGATGATCTGTGATCATAGGAACTTCACACTTGGACAGTTGGAAGCTGGCTGTTGGCCTGGGATGAGCTGGCTTCTCACCGCAGAGACAGCAGCTCCTCTCTGGCCAGGTCTTGTGCAGCAGGGGCTGCCAGCTGCTTAGGGGACAGAAGCACATGAGGGCATCAGGGCTTTTCTGTCTTCTTCAGAAATGTGTCTTGCATGTGAGAGAAAAAGCACAAGAGAGAGAGCAGAGACCTCCTTCATCATGGGAGACAAGGTAGATGCAGAAGGAGTTTAGATGACAGAAGAAGGCGTAAACCTGCTTTACTAGAGGTGAGAAGGAAGGGAGAGAAGATGGAGAAGTGTGGAAACAGTGGGAAAGGAAGATAGATGGTGGAAAACAAAAAATAAGAGGAGGCACAGATGAACGTGCATATGGCAGGATGGAGGGCAACCAGTGACAAAGAAATAGGAGGAGAAGGAGCAAGATTGTGAGGAGTAGGACAACTATTCATTAAAAAAAAATATTCAGAGAGTGGGAAGATGATGGCAAACTATAGATAGAAACAAGGAAATACAGGTTCTATGGAGGTTGGAAGATTTTTTTAAAGCATGAAACAGAAAAGAAAAATCTTGGACTAAACAGTTTAATTAAAACCTTTATGTTCATCACACACATGCTGTGTTTTTTTGGGGGAAGAAAGGTAAATGCTTTGAATGTGTTGGTTCTGCAGGCCAATCTGAATTAAAAATTTAAGTAATTTGAGGAAAAGCAAGACTAAAATATACTCTTATCTCCATGACTGTGCCTAATGTGAAAATTGCTGTTGAAAAATGCCAGCATGATGGCAACTGTGCTTGCACAAGACTATACAAAAGGATTCTGTGCAGCAGAAGTATCACCTTTTTTTTTTTTCCAGTTTAAAAAGGTTTAGTAAAGGCGGGGTTAGGTACAAAAATACATTTTTGAAATACTGTGAGGATTAGTGCAGTATATCTTGGTTTATTACCAATTAAGTATGAAATGCATTAGAGCATTTGCAGACAATATGCAAGCTTGCATTGTTCTATATATTATTTATCAGTCTTCTCCTGTTACAAATAGATCTGTAATCTAAATGCTTTCTTCTGTGGCATGAAATCCCATGGGTTTTTTTAAAGAAGGGGCTGAAGAGGGAAGCGTTCCTGTGGCCAAGAGTTCTGATAGATTTTCTTCTACAGAACCATCTACATTTTTCCATATATTTCACCAGTTGTAATAAAATGTTCTGGTTTGAATTATATCAGGTGAAGGTGGCAGAATAACTGGAAATAAAAAAATATTTTAGGAATTCTGCTGGGATGTAATTTTTTAGTTCCAAACTTCCACAGACCAGAAAAATGCTTTTTTTCCTGTGCATTTTCTCCTGCCTGGGGTACCCGGTAGGCCTGGTACTGGGTCTGTAGTCAAAAAATAACCTGGTGGGGTTGAGTGACATAGCAGTCAGTGACTAGCAAGTATTTTCACATTTTAAAGTGAGTGGTTTTTTATTCCTCATCTGTGCTGGGCAGGCTGTGCTGAGGTGTTTAATCCTTTGGTTTCAGTCAGCTCCAAGCGAGGGGAGGCTGCTGGGGGCATCAGCCTCGGCTGCCTCTGCCCACCCGCCGGTTTGTGCCGGCACTGATTACTGAGGGGCTGTGTGACAGGGCTGGTCGGCTCTGATCTGACTGAAACCCTTAGGAAAACTGGGCTTATCCCCGTTCCCTGTGGCTGCAAACAGCTGACACGGAGGAGGATGGGAATGGCCAGTTCCGGTGAGTAGGGCTAGAAGTGCTTCTTACTGTTTCTGTTTTGGTTTAAATTAGGCCAGTTGTAGTGCAGCAGCCTAGGGCTAAGGTAACTTGAGTGGTGCCACAGCTACAAACAGATACACACGTAGGATGATGTATCTTTCAACAAATTGTGGTGTTCTGCTCATGGAAAAACATTTCTTTTTTTTTTTTTTCCCCCCCCTTAAGTCCCCTTTTTCCATTATTTCAGTAGTCCAGAATAGCAGGGCTACAGAACCTTAGTCCAGAAGTTGTTAAAAAGTCAGACTTAGTTCATTAGCACCACTGAATGTGACTTGAATTGTGGCCTTAGAAGTGGCAGTCTGAAAAACAGAACACAACTACAGAAATTACTGAAAGAAAATAAACAGAAGTAAATATGGTATTACCTAGCCTTCCTTACCCACTCACCTGGTATCCTTACCTGCTCAATTCTCCATTTTAGTTCTAGTCAAGAGGCATATTCATGCTGATGTAAGCGGACAGTTCCTGTTGACAACATGTCTCAGGTGACTCAAGTCAAAGGAATTCTAAGAGTGGAGGCATTTGTCTCTCCACATCTCCATTTCATATGATATATAAGTAGCATGTGTCTGCAACTTCCTCTTCTCAGTCAAGTAATGCTGCCTCATGGATGTCAGCCAGATCAAAAATGGAGGTCATCCTTTTTTTTTTTTTTTTAGGATCATGGCATATCAAGGTTGGCTCTGCTTGGTGTGGAGATTATCTGCCACTAAAAACCTTTATAAAATATGATAAATAGATGCTTACTGCTCTTAAAATATAAACATGAAAGATACTGAGTGTACCTGTGGTAATGCTCCAGTCAGTCTGCTGGATGAAACCCTTGGGTTAAAACGAATTCTTGGCCCATAAAGCAGCAAGTTGTTAAGCTCTATGTGTGTGTGTATATATACATCTAAACAGAAATTGACTTTCAAATAGAATTTGTTCCTGCAGGGTTAAAGCCTAAACCAGAGTTTCTGTCTGCCAGTTCAATGGGGTCTTTGAAAACCAACTGTGAGGGGTTTTTTGGTTCTTCTTTTTTTTTAGGATGTAATTACTGACAGTGATGATTCTGGAAACAACTTAGTTGGCAGTATTGTTGATGAAGAATAGAATATGGTTGGCTCTTCAGCTATTATTCCCCAGGCTGATGTCAATAAATATCCATTTTAATCAGCAGTAAAGAAACTTTGGCTGGAAAGATATGATGAATGTCAGATCTTGATAATGTGAAGCAACAAAAGAGCTTTTAAAGAGCTTTTCTAACTGGCACCAGACTTATCTTTTTGATTATATAAGCAGGATTTCTTCACTGTTGTGTTGTTCAGTGCTAATCATGGAATTACAGATTCACTCTCTTTCATATGCTGTATAGAGTATGAACCAAATGATGTCAAACACATCACAGAGGCTGCAGTGATTTTACATTGAAAGGACTCTTGAGCCAGACCCTCTGTGTCTGCGAAGGGGACCACCCTTCCTTCACTGAAGGCTTAATACTTGGCTGTTGGCTCTTTCCCACTCTGATCTTCAGGGCAGTGGTGCATTTGTCACTAGCAGTTCCCACTGCAGTTCCCCCACTAGTCAGTGGCCAGAACTGCGAGTGTGCAAGTGTTGCTCTGGGTAGCAATGCTCCCCCTGAAGGTTTCCTGTATCCATACTGTCCATCTCCTTCAGGCTGCCCAGTGTCGGAAGCTGCATCGCTGTGCTCAGTTTGAGCTGGAGCTGCTGTGTCCTGAGTGTTACTCCCATTTTTTTCCTTTATTTCGCCTTTCCTGCTGAGGTTTGGAAGAACGTGTTAGGAATGCGTGTCAAAGAGGTGTATATGTAGCGTATGTGTGCTAAAGACTATTTACTCTTCAGGTTCTCCCTTTAAACTGGTTGTTTGACAGATATGACCTAATTAAACTAGCCACTCATTTTCATGAAGTGTCATACCAGTTACATGAATTAATACTATGACAGTCTCAATAAAATCTTCCCCTTTTGACAATGGAACATCCAAATTAGTGTTTTCTCTCCCTTAACATCTATTTTGTATTTTAGAAGGTCTGCTTGTCTCCCTTGGTGAATTCTGACCCTTTCAGTTGTTCCACTTGATCAGAGCATTCATAATGATAGGGCTGTAGCCTGTTTCAGGGAATAATTCTGCCCTTGTGGACTGATAACTTTAGTGCCATGTTGGGTAGCATTTTTCTTTGTAGGAGGGCATTTAAAATTTTGGAAGATGGAAGCCATGACTGTTTACTCTTAAGATTGGTTATGTAGCAAGCTAGTCTAAAAACTGCCTTTTAATTATATGTGCTGGAAGAAAATAATTGGTTATGAAAACTTCAGCATGTGCGTACTGGGTCTGGCAAAATCCACCTTTGCTCCATGTCCTGATTTGTGCCCTGGTCAGTGGTAGGAGGGAAGTAAAATCAGGGCAAGTACAGGCCACCTTCACCTGATGTGTTCCTGTTTTATCATCTAGGAAAATATCGCACTATTTTATAATGTAGGTTGGCTTAGGGATTCCCAGAGCAGTAACTGGTACATAAACAATTGTGGTTGAGTGTTTGCTGTGACACCTCTTGGTGGTTGCCAGAAATGTAAGTCTGTTTTGACTTTCCAGTAGAATTCCTTCGTCAGCAGTCGCAGGATACCCTGCTGTGCTGTTTCAGGGATCTCTCTGCTCAATAAGATGCTACCTCTGTGAATATCCTTAGGGCTACCTTTTTTTTCTTACACTGAATAGTGCTCAGCAGTCTGTGTGTTCTTAAAGACGTTAATGATAAATGGGAAATAAAATGCAACACGCTGTTAGGAAGGGCTGCAGTGAAGTTTTGTCTTTGCATGTTTTATTTAAAATGTTTTTGAATTTTTAAAAAACTATGGTGTGTTTCCCGGTAAGTTTTTCTATAAATAAGAGTACTGTTGGGGACAGCACAGCCAGAAATTACCATGTGTTTATATACTGTGTGTCCAGGTTATGGTAATGAAGCAATTTAGTGTCTCAAATGTTCATCATGTCCTGGAATGCTTACATTATTAACATTGTAATGCATAGGTTTTAAGTACGGTTTTTTCTCAGTATAATTAAAAATACTGAATTCAATGAGGCTGTCATGATTGTTACTGGTCTGACAGCTTTCCAAGAAATTTTATAATACCACTTTGTAGTATTTCATACAGAGATGAGGTAACAGCTAAGGGAATAAGCGTTCCTAGAGATTTTTGTATGATTAAATGTTATTAGTTCATTTTGGCTGATGAGAAGGTAGTTTTCACTATTGTATTAAAAATGCTTAAAAAAAAAAAAGTTGATGCAGTTTTTCCTCCCTGCTTTAGAAAGTGCTCCCTACTTTCTGTAAGTAAACATGGATTTTTGCAGGTCTCGGATGTTGTAATTTCTTACTCTTTTTCAGCTCTTTGAATGGATGTAAGATTCTGTCTCTTTCAGGTTTTTCTCAGCTGTTGGCATCTTCTTAAGCAGTTCAAGAACTTTTGATACTAATCATCCTCTGCCCTGTGTGTTTTTAATGCCCTGAATGTTAAGATACCCGAAACCATACAGATACTGGATAAAACTAACATCTACCAAAAATATTTCAGTTGTCGACACCTTCATACTTCATTTGCTTTTTACTTTTTTTCCTTTTCTTTTTCTTTCTCTTCATGCTAATCATTATCTGGCTATGAAAGGATGTCGGCTCATCAGTGGGGGAAGGCTTTTGCGAAAAGGTGGGTTTTGTGTTGTGTTCCAAATACAGTTGGTCTTAGGTTCAATCCCTCCCTTGCAGTAAAGTCTCTCACAAGTGGAGATGTTTTACTCTGTTTCCTTCTGGGTAGAGTAATAACAGGGTGGAGCTGGGAGGTGGGGAGGAGAATGTTTTGTTTTTTATGGCAAAGGTTGTCTAGTTGGCTTGAAAATAGTGCAAAAAAACAACCCAAACCCTTTTAAGTATTTAAAAGACCTTGAAATGAAACTTGATGCATGCCAAGATGTGCAATAAAGTGCTTTCTTGTTGTGAGTGGATTTCAGGAGTCTTTTTAAAAGAAGGGGTGACTGGCTGTTCCAAAGTCATACAACGTACCCAGTCTCCTTGTCTCAGTTCCCCATCTACAGCATTATGATCTTGCTTTGTGTAAAGGCAGATATTTTGGGAATCACTCAGCCATAGTGAGTGTCATTAAGGAGTGTTATTCTTACACAGAACGCACCTCCAGGAGATACAGCTCACCTACCATGATGTATGGAAATGTATCACATGCTTGTTTTAAGTGTTATGTTTTTAAGACAAGCACCATGTCTTCTTGAAGCCATATGAATGTGGACCTGGGAAAGAAGCCGGAAACTGAACAGTTTTTGGGAGTCAGTGTGGTGAGGGAGGTAAAATCAGCAGAGTTGAGGGTCTTCTTGGGAAAAGACAAAATTACCTGCATCTCAGTTTGGAGAGCAGAGAATGCAATTACTATTTCTCCAGGCTGAGATTGGTGCTGTTAGTATGTCTGCTGAGGAAACTGCCCTAGGAAGTACCTGAGTCCAGCCAGATGCTATACAAGTCAATGTGTGATTTGAACTTTTCCTGGACCACCTATATTTTGCTTTTTGCCTACACCATTTAGTTTCTCATCTACCTATCATGGCTTCTTGAAAATTACTTGGTTGGGAGAAACACTTTCACTCAGTTTTGAGTTTATGTTCTTCTTCCTTCATTTCCATATGCAAAAGAAAATCCATGTTGAAATGGAAAATCTGTTTTCTGTGGTTTTCAGAAAGCTTGGGTTCTGTTCAATGTAATAATATATCTGACAGAGGAAGGACTTGCTGATAGATTTATTTATGTGAAGTGAAACAGGGTCCAAATAAGATATGATTGCAAATGGCTGGATTTCTACAGAGTGAAACACAGTTATGAACAAGTCAGTTTGAGAGAACTGAACTGATTAGGAACACACAGCTTGGTACTCAAAAACCATAGCTCACAAAGGTCATATTCTTGAAAAGAAATAATCTGGGTTAGGGTGGAAATGCAGACCTCCATACAAGGAGCTTGTGTTCAGTTATCAGTGCTAGTCCAAATGAGCTGTTAATTCTGCCCTTTAAGTGCAAAAGCTAGGAAGCATGGGGGAAAAAATGATAGGACACAAGAAGTCATTTCTCAGCAGAGGACAGTGAAGCTCTCAAGACTGGGTGGTTTACTACGTGGAATAGAGTTTGTTAGTATAACAATCCTTTTGCCTGATACTGCTTATATTAAGTAGGATATGAGGAAGATCAGTTCTGAGTAACTTGTACACATGTTCTCTGGGTTGGGAATGTGTGGCACCTGATGCCCAGCTCTCAGCTCCCTCGTGGGCTAGCTCAGGACTAACAGGGTGTATCAGTGAAAGCACAAGACAGCGCAGATGCAGATACTCTGTTTTTGGAGTGAGCCTATTTGCTGAATCTGTCTGCTGGAGAGGCTAAGCTAACAAGCCCTGCTGGGAGGCAGGCTGGCTCCTGCTGAAGCCAGCTGGTGCACCTGTGCCAAGTGCCCAGTGTGGAAGGGCTGTAGTCTGAATAGTTCTGATCAACACCGAGTTAACAGCTCAGTGTAGTTCAATGTAAAAAGTACAGTTGTGTTCCTGGGGTGCTGTACTTGAAGTGACCTTTCCTCTGATATATCTAAGAAATATCCTCATGGCCCTATACAGAACATCCCGGTCCATGATCACCACAGGTAGCAATGCAGGAGGATGTTAGCTTCTAGCATCAGCAGTTGCTGCTTTTTTCTAGCTGGTCTGAATAATTTGATACTAGAAGGTACGAAAGGAGCTGACAGAGAAGTTCTCTGCATTGTGTGTTGCAAGGTTTGTTAGAAGTCAAAAGTTTAGGGAAGTATGGGGAATTGACATTGCATTGCCAGTATACCCAGGAGTGGCTGAGATCACCTGAACAACCAGCACTGGTCTGACATTAAGGACATGCAAAATACTGAAATTGTTAATACAGGATTTCACTGGCTTCAGTAGTGCCTTCTGCTGGTGTCTGAGCTTGTCCTTCCTCTCCTGAATTACTGATTGGTAAACACCCAGTTGTTGTAGGTCTCAAAATATTATTGAGAACACTGAATTGTTATCAAGACTTGAATTTTTACTGGTATTGTTACAGGTGTGCTTCTTGTTCTTGTGCCTGTTATTAGTGGTTGGGAAGGAATGTCTACTCTTGCTCCTGAAAACTAGGATAAAGATTACTAGAATATGAAATAGGGCAGGATGGGCAAATCATCAGGAACATTTAATATCCTGCGTGAAAGGAAACTCTGTGTTTCCCTTCAGCCAAATGTGCAATCGTGCATGTAAGGATCCAGGAATGAAAGTCATGTTGTAGTAAGGGAATGGGAAGCAATAACTTTTAAAGAAAGAGTGAGGATCAGTGTTGGTGGTCAGTTACAGAGGTCTTCTGCCAAAAGGGTTAGTTCTGCCCCTGTAAAATCCGTGGGGTGTTGAACAGAAGATGTGTTTAGTCTGTGTTAGTCCTACTGCACCTACAGTGGGTATGGCATGTCTATGTCTAGCATGAGTCCCTCAAAAAGATGTTTGAAAGGAGAGGGTTCTGAACGCAAGGACAGGAAAGGTTGTGTTGTCCTTAACCATTCTTAGAGCAGCATGTTAAGGAAACTCAATATACCTATCACTTATTAAAGTAAGTGGTACTGTGATCACAGAAAATAAATACCTTATTGCATGTACAAATGTAGTGGCAATGCAGTAGCCAGGCAGTAAGGAGAAGATAAAGCTGGATTGATACTAAAACTTTATATTCACTACAGTGTGTGGTTTTTTTAAAAATAGTAACTATTGAAACAATTTTTCAAGAGTTGCCACAGACTTCTGTCAGTAGTAGTTCCCACATGAAGTGAATGTGTTTTTAAAAATAATTTGATCACAGCTGTTGCACTCAAGTTAACAAACCAAGGAACATAAGATGCCAGAGTATATGGTCACAAGGTTACACCAGGTTATTAAATGGAGTGTGAAACTTGCCAAGTGTCATGCAAGCATGGATTTGTTCATTTGTGCCTGTACCGTGGTTGTTAGCTCTTGAGGTATGATCTCATCTTCACGCTGCAATGATTTTCAGACTCAGTGTTTCTGTATGCCAGTTCCTTGGTTGTCCCCATTGGGTTTCAGCAAGAGGAGGAGTAGTAGAAGAGCAAGATCTGGGGTTTCTGGGTTGGCTCTGAATTTAATGCGTCATCTTTGGTGGAGCCAGGTATTTGCTTCACATTTACAGGCTACTGAGTGTTTCTAACTAGAACTTTAATTAGTGAGATTGGTCTGTAGGCCTCAGTTATGATTTAAGAACATAAGGGACCTGCTCTTTCATAAACAGACTGTGAGGAAATGAGAAAATACTTGAATCTTAACCTTGTGATCTAATGAATAAAGACTATTACAGGTATGAGATACACCTGTTCGTTTTTGCAATTAGTAGCTGTTCAGGGAAGCCGAGTGAAAGGAACTTCACAGACTGCAGAGTGTCTCAGATCTTTGTAAGTGGTTCTCAGCCTATCAGTGTCTGAGACTTCTGTACATTAGGTAAGATTTCTTCCCTAGTTCTCCAGGCTGTCCTGGGTATTTTCGGTCATGTGGTTTTGTAGGAACACTAGTAAGTACAAGAGGGGGGGGAAAAAAAATCTTTTATTGTATTTTCAGTAGTATTAAGTTGTCCAGTAAGGGTTAATGTTTTGTGCTCTTGGAAAAGCTTTACTTGTATTTCCTTTTCAAAGGCTTTCTAGCACCAGTTAGCACAGCAATGCAAATGGAAGCAATATCAAACGCCTTCATGTTTTGTAACTCATCTGGCAGTCCAAGTTCCAAAAAATGCTCCACTGTTGCTGCAGTTCAGGTGATGTTCCACTTGGTCTTTACCAGGTGATGAAACAGATACTGTGTTATGAACCTCTTTGTTGTCCCTCTCAGAACAAAGTTAATGTGAGTCTAAAGTTCGAGTTGGATCCTTCAAGGTTTCTTCAAAGGCATTGCTAACATTTTTGAATGTTGCATACTTCTCATCATTTATATGTCTCTCTCTCAATTTCTCAGCCTGATCTGTGTGTGTGTTTGGGTTGCAGCACACGTCCCATGGAGAAGCACGGCAGGAAGTTTCCTCTCGAACTGGGCGCTCTGGAGCTCGCTGCAGGAACTCCATAGCCTCCTGCGCGGATGAGCAGCCGCACATTGGGAATTACAGACTCCTTAAAACCATCGGAAAGGGGAATTTCGCAAAAGTGAAACTGGCAAGGCACATCCTAACTGGCAGAGAGGTAAAGCGGTGTGGGTGTAAATAGCAGTGAATTGCTGCAGCTGTGATGGTTCTCTCGGAATTAGCATCATCCAGGTCTGTGAAAGAGCACATGTTACTGGAGATGCTGCCACTGATGTAGAAAAAAATGGAAATTGAAAACTGTAATTTTTAGTAATGATTGCAAAACCATTTTACTTGAAAATTACCTCTTAAATTTGTATTTTTGCTGCATCTCTGTCCATCTGAATTATGTTACAATTTACTACTAATATTCTTGGCTCAATCCTCCATTTTCAAAAAAGGGATCAATATACAGCAACTAAATAAGCTTGCTGGAAAGTCTATGTCTTTGTGTCTCTATGCTGCACAGTGCAGGGCTGTATTGAAGGGGAGATCAGGAATGAGAGCTAAATATCATCTTGATCATGGTGTGAGTAGCACAAGTATTTTTTTGCCAAAGCAATGTGTCTGTCAGGAATTTTGCTGGTGTCTGTAGTGCTGGGCAGCTTGAAGGTGCTCCAGTTTGTTCAGAGACTGTTCTTGTCTCAGTGTGTTGGTATAGACAGGATTTCTCTTGTATCTCTTCATAATGTCTAACTCAGCTCCATAATTAGTTTCTGCATGCCATTGCAATGTAATTATTTACTGGCAGTTAATGGTGGTTCTGAGTCGTTGAGCTGTAGTCCTGTTTGCTTGTTACAAGAAGGTGTTCCTTGGTGCTGTTTTATTAATAGCAACTCTTATGCACTGAAAGAGGGAGATTCACCTTGCTAACCTTTTCTTGCCAAATGTCTAATGAAGTAAATGTTCATGATACCAGCAAGGGCTTTTACAGAAAGCTGCGTGACTGACTGCCGTGCTGTAAGGGAATTTCTCATTTCTGAGCTAATGTGGAGTTCAGTAGCACTGGGAAGAACAGGGAGAACATGGTTTTGCAGGAGATGTTGAGAGGGTTTGGTTTTTTTTGCTTTTTTAAGATGACAGTTCCAATTGTCTTCTGATGTTAGTGCTCATTTGTAGAGGAAGTTTTTGGTTAATTGCTTTCCGCTGAAGTTCCCTTCTCTTTTTACTGATACTTAACATGGAACATGCAAGTACTTAGCATTGTTTTTCTGTTACAGGTATAGGACTAGGAGATAGGTATCGTGTGTCACACTTTGGAAAAACTGAAGTACATTTTCCTTTACTTGTACATAACTGTGTTGAATGAACTCTGGTTCATTATTTTTATTTGAAATATCGGCAAATAAAGGAGACAGTGTAAAATATTTGGCTAAGTTTGGAAACATTTGAGTACCAAGTTTCTTTAACTCTCATGGAATTGATGTCATTCAGTCATTTCAGAGCATAAATACTTTACAGGATGTGGTCACTGGTCCTGGTTACCTAGAATGAGGGTCATTCCTTAGAAGGGAAGAATTAAGCTAGTTTTATAGGAGTATCTACAAGGTATTTAAAACTTTTTATTTTTAAGAGGGAGATGAATAAAGTTTCTCTTCCTGCTAGATGAACTGTATAATGTTGGTAATAAATACAGATTTTAGATGTCTGTGACCAGAATTGTTCACAATGTCCTGGATATCAATTTCCCCAATATCATTACTTCACCCTTGCCCTTACTGAAGTATTTATCTGATCAATCTTTAGACTGTGCTAACCTTTCTTGTGGTTCTTAAATTGATGGCGTTTGCTTGTGATCAGCAGCAGCACTACCTTGCACTTTGCTGAATCTTGCTTTCATTGCTAACTCATCTCCACGGTTGTTTTAATCAGTTTTCCATTGTATTTGATGGTGCCTCTTAACTCCTTCAACAGACTTAATCATTATGGTTTGACATCCTGTGCCAAGGCCACTGATACAGATATTAAACAAGATTGGTCCCCAGTCTTGTCCTTGGAAAACGGTTACCAATTTATTTCCAACCTGATATCTCTTTAGACATCTTTTTCCTAAAAAAAATAAAAAAAAAGCTCTGTGTGTGCACTTTTCAGCTTATCTAGTTTGAAAATTTCCGTGCATCCTCCTAGATGAGGCTTTACAGTAGTCCAGGTACTCATCTCTTGTGTTTTTCCATAGGGCACGATTAACTGTAGGAAAATACGTTGCATTTAATCCTTCTGTCTGTTTCTCTGCTTTTTTCCTTACCGTTTTTTGCTTAGAAGCTTTATGGGAAATTGGAGGAAAAAAAAGTTGCCTGGTCATTTCTAAACCTTGCTCTTCCATTTTGTTTTTGGTAGATGCTAGAAATCTGTGCTACAAGAATCCTTTTTCCCCCTCTCTTTTTTTTTCTTCTTTAGACCTGCTGCTCTTAAGAACTCCACAGTAATCGTCTCAGTCTTGCCTTAGCCAGATGGCACTCATTTTCCTGAATTTGTGATTTCCTGCTTTACACACTCATTCCTGCTGCCTGTCCTGTCTTTGTTCCTATCCTTTTTTCTTAACAAAACCTAAACTAAGTGCTTAGTTTTAGTAGTCACACTTCAATGAATTTTCATCTCTGCTGTCTCTTTGCTGTATTTGAACCCCACTTATCATTTCCTTGTTTTCTCTGTGGCTCTGTTTTTAATGTTCTTTTGAGTGTCCGGGTCAGTTTCACTTCATGGCAATTCCTTCTTTATATCTCTGCAGTGATTAACTTGCAAATCTTGAAGCAGATCAGCACTTTTCTGTCACTTCCTGGGAGGAATGTTTGTTCAAGCATTCTTGTAGGGTAGTTGCTCATCTTGCATCTGGAGTCCTTCCCTGTGAAGTTTCCTGTTGCTTGAGATGCAGATTTCACGTTTCCATTTGGAGTAAGTTCCAGGACTCTTTCCCATTTCCATCTTTAGTGTGTCTGCAGGATGAGATCCCAGCCTCACATTACAGAAAGGGAGAAATGTTGAGCCCTTTTGGGGCTCTAACTTGAGGGATTCAGTTGTCCTTCAAGGGTATATGGCCTTCAGATCCCTGCAGAGCTTCACTACACTGGAGCTGGTGTTTGGAAACACACTCTTTTGAGATGTCTGCTTAGGAGAGTGTTATTTGTAGTCTGTCTGCCCTTTCAAAGCCATGACTCTTCATTGTCAATCTGCTTTTGTTCATTCTTTGACTGCAATCCATGTATTTTCTGTTGTAGTCTTATCAAAGGGTGTTTCCTCTGACAAGTTTCCTATACTTGCCAAAATTATTCTAAAAGATAAAACTACCTTTTGCTGTTACTGAGGTGGCCAAAAATACTGTGGATCCTTCTATTCGTTAAAGGCATGTGTACAGTTAATAGCCAGGGAGTTCAAGTTTCCCAGTGAGGCAGAATTCTTTCATGATCCAAGTCTGACTCCAAGGAATCTATTGTCATCTTCTTTCTGTTTGTCTCTTGGAAAAAGTGAAATTTAAGAGGGAGAAAGCATTCTGAATGGTAGCAGTTTGGCCAGTTTGCTCAGTGTCCTAACTTCTCCTTGCTTTAACTCTCTCATTCAAATCATGTAGGAGGAATTTTTTGAGTCATGTTATTGTGAATGGTGAAAGCAAAGTTAATTTTAATTCTACTAACAATTTCACATGGAATATCATGGCTAATGCAGCAGTGTAATAGTGTAGGTGGACTTGCATTCCTCCAGCATTGGCCTTAGAACACAGTACTTGAAACTGTTCCAGGTGCACTTCATGTGAAGAGTGCACAGTTTCTTCTTTGGAAGGCAATTTGATGTTTTATTAACTGTACTTAGTAAAATGGTGGGTTTTTCTTTCTCAGTCTCATCAGAGCTATTCTTGAGGGCAGGTTCCCTTTGCCTGGGATTTGGAGATCTTATCAAGACACCTGAAGTTGGTTCCTCTTCTGATGATGGGTTCAAGCTCTTAAAGTCCATGTTAACACATTGTACTCTTAGTGTTCATGTGGGCAGGAATTCTCTAAATTCATCTTGCCTTTAAGGCTATAATTAGTGCACTGAACAGGCTTGGGAGTCTGTCTTTTGGAAAGCTGAAGTATGTACTCTCCCTGTATCTCCAGGGCTGGATTTGTTTGACGCTGTCAGAGGCCTCTCTGATCATCTGGCACCACAGCACAGTGAAAGAGGTTTAGCAGAAACCCAATATCTTAAGAATCTGTGGGTTTAAACAAGTTTACATGTTTTAAGATGGACCAGAATGGTACAGCCCAGAACACAAATGCAACTATTTTCTGAGTGGAATGCACTTAACAGGGTGAACAGCCATCTTCTGTGGCGTGGGTTGTCTTGGGACACCAGGTCACTTTCAGATAACATTATCTGCTGTTGACAAAGGCCCTGGTCACTCCACATCCAACATGGATTTATAAGAGATTGCAGGAAGTGAATAACTTTGAACTATTGTATCAAAGTTAACAACAGGCATAAAGGTAGAGATAAAAATCTTCCATGGTTTCGTACACAGCTGCCAATATAAAAATACCTATTGCTTAATGTGTTTCTCTCGTTTGTATTTTTGTAGTGATTTCTCAAGGTTTTGCAATGGAATTTTGCCTCAGGAAACAGTGATCTTTAATAAGCCTGCCTTAGAAGAAAATACTCCCCAAAGTAAAAGCATTCTTAGATGGCTTCTTGGTTATGTCTCATTGTATCTTACATCTAGAAGGGCTCAAAATAAGTCTTGAATATCAGCTTCAGGAAACACCATCTCAATTATATAATTCTGTGATGCACCCAAGTGTTGAACACTGTTCCCCTCTTACCCTCTCTATCATGATGATCCATCCCCGTGTTTTTGCACTTGAATGTAGGGTTATAAATTTGCTTTGATGTAAGATATTCTTTATTCCATATGTTGCCAATCCCAAGTTAATGAGGTGACAAAGATAGCATGAAGCAATGAAGGGAAATGAGAGCTGTGGCATGGGAAGGAGCAGCATGTACTATTTGAGCCAAAAATTGAAGGGGAGTTGGAAGCCCTTGCTTTACACCAGTGAGTTGCAGCATCTTGCCACTTTGAGAGGCACCATCTCCTTGGCTTCTGTAGAGCTTCTTCTGGTATGTGTAGTCTTTAATTTAGAAAGGAAAAATACCAATTGGCATGTAATTCTAGAAAGATTCCCATTTCCTGTTCTAACTCATCCAATATCCAAATTGCATTGCACTGAAGTTTCTGTTGCCTATTCATTGCTTCAAATCTGACTAGTTACCATGGTACTGAATTTCTCTTGCTTATTTTGTGAATTTTTTAATTTTTTCTTTAATATTTATGTGCAATATTTACTGAAAAGATCAGAAGCAGTAAAGGAATGAACTTGCCCAAATTGTACTGCAGTCAGTGGGTTTTTGTTGATGCACAAGTGATACTTTAATATCCATCAGGGAGCAAATTGACACAAATATTCAATGAATTTCCGAAGACGAACCTAGTTCTTGCCAAATGTGTGTGGAATTGCTTTAAATTTGCTCTGAAATCTCTGTTTTTAGAAACTGCCAATGCCCAGTCAGTGCTGTGTAATCTGTTGTGTAATTATACTGTGTAAATATTATCTGTAGGCATGCTGCTCTCTATCGGGGCACTGTCTGGCATTGGAGCTCCCACTGTCACAAGTGTGATGGTCTTAATGTCAAGTAAAACACTCAGCAAGCTTCTTGTCTTAATATGCTTAAAATACTGGGGGGGTTTCCTCTCTCCTGTTTTTGGTTTAAATACAAGTGCATAATTTGCTGAAGGAACTTAAGGGTTTTCTGTGTAATTTTCATGTTTTACATTTCTGTTACTGGATTTGAGCATGTTGTAATAATGTGGTGTTGTTCCTATGGAAAATACTGATCATGAACTCTTCCTTTAGGTTGCCATAAAAATAATTGACAAAACACAGCTGAACCCAACTAGTCTACAAAAGGTATGTTTTTACATTTAATCTTTCAACTGTCTTACAATTTTTTTGCTTCACCACCTCCTTCCATTAACCCTGAATGCCTGTGCTGGAGAACCCAAAGCATTGCATACCTTGCACACATCTGACTACTGTATTTAATAACCAGTTTTGTAACATATTTTTGACAGCCCTGCAGTTGTTCAAGCTGAACTCGTACAGAGCTGTAAACTGAGAAAACGGTGGTATTAGCCACTTCTTTGTCTCCCAAGCTTAGCTAACTCTGCAGGGAGGGCATCTGTGTCCCAATGTCATGCCCCCATGTCTCCTTCATCCTGGTCACTTTGTTAAACTCAGAAATGCAAAGCTTATGTTCTGTCCCCTTAAGCCAGCCTTGAATATACTGCCTGTGGGCTGAAGGCCGGGCAGTATCTGTGCCTTTCACATAGTTTGCAGCAGGAGAGGTGATGCAGTTTTATGAAACAAACTGGGGCATGGCTATTCTGGTTTCTTCCCTCTAGCTTCAAATGTTTAATGTGCTGTTACAGTTGTATCGCCTCACCTATTTTAGTGGAGAGTGATAAACCCTGCTCTTTCATCAAGCAAGCCAGTCTGTTTTGGAGTGAGTGCAGGAAGTACATTTAAATGTTTCTTTTACTTAGGACTTTTCTAACTTTGTCCTTTTAAGTGCTGCAGTCAAAGGCTTTTTGTTTACTTTTGAGTGCTTTGATAAAAAAGCTCCTTGCAATATTTCTGTTTGAACAAGAGAATAACCATAATTTCCCTGCAAACAAAACCAAGTAGTGTAACTGGAGTAAATTGGAGAATATATCCATTTGTATTTTATGCAAATACTAAAAAGATCTTGTGACTAGATGTTTTTATCAAGATTAATGGTGCAGAAGTAAATTGGAAAAACACACAAGTTTTTATATTATGTGGTTTGGTTGAGAGGCAGAGTAACCTACAGAAGAAAGGATCTGTTGAGCAGGTATCAGCTTCCTGTTGAATCAGTAGACTGGGTAAAACTGGGTACTGTGATTCCAGTTTTTTTAGAATGTTTCCCAGCAGCTTAATCTATGAGGTTATTGGTGGTTTCTGGGTAAACAGGGTGGAAATAAAATGCAAATTAGGTAATCTGATGGATTAGATAAAGTTGATTTGTGTGGCAGATCTGCTCAACTTGGAATACCTGAAAAAGTTGTTAAAGCACTTGAAAGATAAACAAAAGCTGTGTGACACCAAGGAGAAGCATCAGTATGTGGGAAGGGTAGTCAGAGAGTAGTAGAGAGGCCTTGCTTTCAGACAAAAATATAAGATCATAATCCTTCAAATGGTGTTATTTGAGGCTGGGCTGTAATGCCAGTTTGAGCTCATTACAGGGCACAATACAAATCTTTTACGAGGTGTTCAGTTGATAAAGCCACAGGCTTGGAAGTGTGCACGATGGTGCTTTGATTCCTGGGTCTCAGCCAGCTCTGTGTGCTTGTGGCTCTTATCTCTGTTGTAATTTAATTTTTATTTACAATTTATAAAAAGAGATTATAAAACGTGATCTGTAATTTGATGTCAGCCGCTGGATTTCTTAGCTGGGAGACTGGAAGAGTAGTGCAAAATAGCAGGGTAGAAATCACACTGAATTTGGGGAGTGAGATTGGTAACCTGCTCTCCATTCTAAGTTCATTTGTTACAGGAGCACAGAAAAAAACCTAGCGAGATACGTCAAAGTTCTCAATTCAGAAGCTGAAAGTAATTTTTTTAAAACCAAAGGCCTGCTTGCCATGGCAAACATGGTGAGAGCACAGCACATTACCTGCCTGTTTTTTTGCTGCAGACCCTTGCCCCTTTGCCCCCAGCAGTGCCATAGCCGGGCGCGTTCGGAGCCAGCCACGCACGCGACCTGTAGGTGCAGGGGAGGCTGAGATGGAAGTGCTGCTGATCCTGCACTTCTGGAGAGGGCGATAAAATATTTGAGGTATGGTGGGGAGGGAAGGGCTGTGCAGAGAACAGGGTGTGGTGTACAGTGTCTCAGCTGCAGTGTAGCTGCATACCCGAGTCATCCTTAGGTGGGGGAAACAAATGGTGATTAAGGCTGCCAGTTCTGATTTCTTTGTGTTACATCTTCCACGTTGATACTTCAGCTGCCAGGAAGAAGGTAACCTTGTTAAGGACTTGCTTTGCTTTCCGGAGCAGTAATTCTTGATATGCCCTCAGTGCAGCCCTGACAGCTCGATCCTGAGCAGCAGCTCTTCAGAAGGGTCAGGTTTCTCTCTGCTGCTGAGGAAGTCTGTGGCAGCCACATGCAGCTACTCTGGACTGTTGTTTTAGGACCTAATTGCTGCTCTGGTGCTCTTGCTTAGTGAAGAGGAAACTGTAATCGGTACTTCCCTGCTTTGAAAGAAAAGGGAATTCTTAGAGCTTTTTTCCCATGCTGGTGGTGTTAGTCATAACCACTGTTCTCCACAAATGGACTTGTGTACCCAGTTCCAGTGAATATCGGTCTCACTGGAAACAAGTGCTGATGCTACAGTAGTTTACTTCCTCTTAGACAAAAAAAAAAATTGTTTGTTTTTTTTTCTTTTGAATTAGCAATGCCATTATATGCAAGGGTTTTTTTTTACCAAGTCCATGTAATAGCACTAAATCACTTCCCATGTTCCCTTTTTAGAAGTTGGCTCCTCAGCCAAGTATTTTTGTTCATTATGTGCAGATGTTTTGCCACTTGTTTGGGCTTTATTTTTTGTTGAAGCATTTTAGACTTCTTTTTTACATGAATTTTAACATGGCCCGTGTCCTTTCTGCCCATGGTTCAATCAATGTTTTAAAAACTGCAAGAAAAGGATGAGAATTTAAAATGCTCAGGCTTTTCTGTTTATAACGAATATTTTTTTCTGTTTTCAAGTTGTGGTTAGTTTAAGGCAACCTTGTATTGTGTAAAGGCTTTTCGCTTGAGGCTCTAATTATATGTAGGGCATATTTGAGTGAGCAGTTACCAGGAGAAGCCTAATACACAGGTCAAACTTGAGCTGGCTTGGGGCATCTCCTTGTGAAAAGCCCCTCCTTCGGGGAGAAGGCAGCCAGCAGAGGTTGCTGCTCTGCAGCTGGCAACTGAACTGACTTGCTTTTTAGCAAACTTTTCCCATATTTTTAAAATACTTTCCTACTGAAAGCCTTGTAGTAGCTGTTGCAGGAACACTTTTAATCTGTCTTCTGCTGTGTTCAAAAAAGGTTGGCCTAAAAGAACCAGTTTCCATTGCTGGTTCGTTGGGGCTTTTTTATTCAGTTTGTTGGCTAGCAGGATTAATTAAATGTGATTCTTTCCCTGTATCTGACATGGCTTACAGTCAAAGGACCAGACCACAACAAAGCTGAAAGCCGTTTGTTCACAGACTAAGGATGTTTGTCTTTGCCTGGAAACATTTGTAGAGCTCCTGTTGATGGAAAATGAGCTGTACAACAAGCTGGGAGTAGTTTTTAATCTCAGTATTAGAATTAAACTGATGAGAGAACTGGTTTCTGATTTTTGTCTGCCCTTATAATCTCATTATGACATGTAAGTTCCTAAAACTAAGAAAATAATTTTCTGTATTGGGAACCTTCATGTTTACATCTTATGATATTACACTTTGTTCTGTGTTCCTGTGGCAAGGAACTTCAGAGGTGTGAGGTTTTATCATACCTGTTTGTAGTGAATTTTACTGTGTGATGAGAGTTACTACTTCATTTGTTAGAGGTTGATTCAGTGCAGTATTTTGGGGGAATGAAATCTGTGAACCCTCTATTCACCATGCTGTGTGAAAGTTGTGTGATGTTTTACATCATATTTCTCTATCAGAAATAGACTACAGTACATAATACAATGTCAGGCATTTGCAGATATCTCTGTGGAAGTTGCTATCTCTGTCAAAATGTCACATACAACAGTTAAACTGACTTGAGTGCACAATCTGAAGTGCATTTATCTAACTAAAATTATAATAAAAGAATTTGGTGGGAGTTGTATCCTATTCTCAAGTATTTTTATTTTTAATTCCCTCTGAGACAAAAATAGTCTTTTATTAGAAGAGCTTATTTCTAGTTACCCACTTCAACAAATGGCTCATAATGTAGAATTTGCTTTTTGACATGGTTCATTTGGGTTAGTAATGCAGAGTAGTTGTCTTGTGGACCAGTGTTTTGATGAGAGTCTGACCCATAGGTTTTATCTTGAGTATTGGGGGTGGAAGATACCAGATATCAATTGAGAATTAATTAAGCAAACTGTGCTCAAACTGCAAAAACTGATCAGAGGCTTTCAGTTATATAAGCTGTGATTAAAAATATTAATGGAGTATTCAGAATATATTATACACCAGTTCAGCTGAACTGAATGAAAATCAAGAAAAAAATAGCTGTAGATTAAACTGCTGTTAAATTTCTGATGATCAGTAGAAAGATGATATCGTCTACCTTGTATGACTATGTATGAAAAAGCTCCAGAAATAACATAGTTTTAAAAAAGAAGGCAATTTTTTACCTCTCTGGAGGATTAAAAAAACATGCATGCATAGGTTTTGAAACTATTTTGCATGGCCAATAATTTACTTCATAAGTAAACCCTAGTTTCATTTAAGCAGCTTAATTTATTTAAAACTCACCCTTTGCACTTCCTTTTATGAAAAGTCATAAAAGCACAAGGATTTTGTTTGATTGACTCTTTGGTTGTTTTTTGTTTGTTTCCAGTGTTTCACTTTGTTTTGTTTTTTTTTTTTTAATTTTAGTGAGTAAATACACCTACAGATTTTTGAGCTGCTGGTAATACGTGTAGACATATTAAATGTCTTCACTTTATCTGAAATCTGACCTCAAGCATATCTTGCAGCAGCACTTCTTCCTTCCTGTAACAATGCTGCTATCCCCTATTTACAGAACTCTTGGTTTTTCCCCCCATATCTGCATTCTCTTGGAGCTGTGGGCTTACGTGTTCTGCTTCAGTCTCTACATTAAGTTCAAAATGATCTGTTAGGTTACTGGTATTTCTGTAGAGATTTGTGTTAGATTTCTAATAAAATCTCTTGATTACTCCTACTTTTGGGAGCATGCTGTTGGAAAACAACTGATGCTTCAGAACATCAATGCTCTGGAGCCTTGGGCTGGCATGGAGGGAGCTGTAAAAGGAAAACAGCTACACACTCGACTGCCATATAGTGTACTGCATAAAAAGAGAATCCTTTGGTTTTCTGAATACAGTAGTATTTGCACTTCAAGTTTTTTGTAATAGTATTTTATCTTGTAACTGCTTTTAATTCATCTGCTACTAAGCTGCTTCATTAAAAGCCAGGTTTTATATGGCAGTAACAACACCTGTGGCGTTTTTAGTATTACAGTTCAAAATTTATGTGTGTCTTCTAATTGTCTTTTGCAGAAGAGGTTTGAGAGGTGCAAATAATTAACAACTGATCAGTAACAGACTTTGCTTTCATTTGTAGTTTGTGTCATTCCCTTATCATTCAGTTGCAGAAGGACAGAATTTTCTCTGTGACAGGCAAAGTTGAAATCTTCAGAAATAATTACTCAAGCAAAGCCCTCCTCACACGGGTGTTGGTGGGGGGGAAGGGACAGACACAGGACGTGGGACATGACTAGATCCTTACAATCCATATGCTGTCTCTGGATTCAGGACAGAGGATGTAATGCCATGCTGCAGCTTGAAATGGGCAGTTGTCCCTCGATGCCCATCCTGCCAAAATAGATGTGCTGGGGTGGGCTAGAGAGTGCCTTTATATGGGGGAGTTGTGTGTCTTGTGAGATTTTTCTGTTAAATTAATTCCTAGACCTTGTGTGTCAGTCTGGGTTAACAGGAGTGCTTGCATAAAGGGAAGCAGCACGATGGGGTCAGGAAAACACCGTTTGTGTTCTGCCCTATTAATTTTGGCAAGTACGTTCGGCATGTTGCACTGGCCAGGCAGGCTGGGAGGGAGGCTGGGTGTCTGGCAGGGAGTCAGTGGAGCTGAGCTGGCAGACCCAGGACTGGATGCTGCTGTCCCTCAGTGGCCTTGCAGGAATGCTTCTGAAGGGCTGAGGGGTGGCCTTGTGTTCCCATCCCTCCTCACAACTCGCCCCTTGCTGGTGTGGTCGGATAACACGCTTTTTGTGCCGTACAAGCAGCTGGTTTTTCACCCTCGGGCTGCTGTTGCAGCAGTTCCTCGGCTTTAACAAAGCACTGGAGAATGCTGGGTTCATACCAGTAACACACTGCAGGGGTCATGTGAAGCTGCTCGGGTGGGGGGGGTTCACAAAACTTGAGAAACTCCTTTCTGTGAAGGGTCTGTGAGATGAGCTGGTCAGCAGGGACCTGCCTGGGCTCGCAATGGTCTTCTGGCCCCCAAAATCTGCGAACCACACAGCTAAGGTCGCTTCTTTCCTCAGCTATCTGGAGTCCTTTGTGAGTGTTTTCAAGTTTTTGAGGGTTGATTTGGTCGGGAGGGGTTTTTAAAGAAGCAGACACTTAACTTTTCTGTCCAGTAAGTGCTGCCTTCATGAGCTTCATTGAAATGCTGATAATATTTGCTCTTTGTGTTTAAATAACTGTATCAAAAGCATCAGTCTTCAGGAAGACTGGATGTTTATTACCAATTTCAGTAACTTCTTTCATGTTTTATGTTTATTTCAGCTCTTTAGAGAAGTAAGAATAATGAAGATCTTAAATCATCCAAATATAGGTACCTTGTTTCTTTCACATAATTTCCAAACTGAGAAATTTTAGCCTTTTGGGTTTTTTTAATTGTTGTGGTATGAGTTGGAAATATTTTACATTAGGGTGTCAATATACTGTAAAATAGCAGTAATAAACACTATTTCAAAGTTGTGTGTTTGGGGAAAAAAAAACAACAAACATTTTGGGCCCTTTGCACAAAACTGTTTCATAGCTAACTGACTGATAATTTTGCTTCTTTTGAGTATAATACTAATTTTTACTCAATTCACGCTCTCATTAAAAATAAGTACATGCACCAAAATCAAGAAATGGTCAAGAATTTGTTCAAGCCTGTACATTTAAATAATGTAGTATTGTTACAGGAGTGTCAGCAAACTGACTGATAACTGATTTGTCACCATGTATGCCAGTTCAGTGCATAGAAGTGGCTATTGTTGATGCTCAAATATGTGGAAGTTCTGCTTAGTTTAGTTGCTTTCCCATGCAGCAGAGGCAGAGTATTGTTTCTTGAGAATATGTTGTTCTATATGAGTTGACCAGATGTGTTAAGAGTATTTTCTGTCTAGGAATGTTCGACAGAAAAAGCTTTTTTAGAGTAAAGAGTCTGATACTGTCAAATGGTAACAAGATAGTTTGGGGTGTTTTTCTCTGACAGAATTCTATATGGGGTTAACATAATACTTGTGCAGGTAGTTAACTGATAAATAAATGTCTTTCTTTTCTAGTGAAGCTATTTGAAGTCATTGAAACTGAAAAAACTCTCTATTTAATAATGGAATATGCAAGTGGGGGTAAGTACCTCTGCTGTGGTGACACATGTAAGCAAGTTGCCAAGTCAGAGGAAGCACTTATTTTCTTGCAAGTTTTGCTTTCTTTTGCAGTAAATGTTTGTCGAGGTAGTGTAAGATACTAAGGTAAATATTTAATATTCTCTGGTACTTCTTTGGTGAATATAAATTATAAAACCAGCTTCTAAACATATTACTGCTTAGTTGCTTTGTTTTCACAACTCACATTTAATGAGAATCGTTTTTTCAAACACCAGTGTTCCTGTCCATAACAAATACTGATATTTTCAATTTATTGTATTCAGTTCCCAACCCCTGTCCTATTTTGTACAAGATAATTGGTAAAAACATGTTCAGATGAAACATTTCTGTGTTTTCTTAACTGCTGCTTTCAAAAGCACAAGTACTACGACTTCTGTTTTTAGATGTTGATGACATCTTACATATCTTAATCACAGGCTTTCTACTACAGGAATTCTTAGGTTTAGCTTTATGCCATTTTAGAAGAAACTTAAACTTTTTTCCTGATTGTAGAGGGGATGGAAAAGTGCATATCATGCAGCGTCAGTATCACAAAAGGTAAAATTAAGGTATTTGGGCTTAAGTTACTCCTTCCTGGCCAAAACCTCATAGCACCCAGTTTATCAGTGTGACCCTTTAGCATCAGCATCTGGGAGTCTCAATTAGTTGAAGCTTTTCTTTAGTTTTAGAAGGGAGATACAGGGACTTTTTTTCAGAGAGAATGAGCATTGAATTCAGAGTATGACACTGGATTCCATGAAGTTTAAAGAATTACTACAAATAAAGCAGTATTCTCTACCTGCCAATGTTTTCTTCTAGCAGTTCCCTAAATGCTCAGCCAAGATTTGCCTGGACAGGAACAGAGTAGGTATGATACCATTAAAATATTGGCTAGTACAGGTGTTCTGGGAGGCATCTCTGTGCTGTTTGATGGTTCTAGACTTAAAAGTGAAGTCCTGTTGCCATCTAGTGATTAGCTTCTGGGAGGTAGAAAGGGCAGTAGTTCTCTAAAGCAGTGAAGATCTTTCTTAGAGTGGTAAGGGAGAGATGCATCCTGTGCGGGTCTAAAAGGCCAAGAGCAGTACCTTTTGATGTGCCATTCTGTGCAGGACAGGAATGGCTGGTTATCTCAGTGGCAGGCTTTATTTTCCCCTATTTTCTCTTTATCAAGGTACAGGTCATCGTAATGCACGTGAACTATGGCTGCAGGATGAAAGAAACTGTTGCTACAACTGCAGCACTTCACATAAATTGGGGATAATTCTTTCTCTAGTGGTTTTTTTTCCCCTGAATTATGAAGAAACGTTCAGTTTTGCTGCTTCAAGGGTTTTAAGAAATAGCTGTGAACTGCAACTGAGAGATACCTGAGCTGAGTATTAAATAATACACTATAGAGGGAAGTAAGACATTTTTGTAGGAAATCCTGACATTCCCTCAGGTGGCTCAGTTGTTGCTCTTCTTGCTGCATGACTGGATATTTTTATTACAATTTGATGGAGTTGCTTCTTGTAAAAAATAAATGTGAAGTTACTCAGCTTTTCCTGTGTAAGGTGGCTCTCTACAAAACAATGTTTTCTTGCTTAGTAGAGAATATTTAAATATTTGATCCACTTCTAAAATTTTATATGATTTTTGCATTTTAGAAAGGAAGTTTTAAAACTCCCATTGCTATGTGTTTGTAGTCTATATTGAAAGTGCTGTAAAATGACTGTCTTGATTAAAGGAGGGGGGGGAAACCAAAACACAGCAGATCTTTAGTCATCTACAGCCATACAACAGTGGGCTTGTTCAGGAGTAATCCTTCTTGGTGTATTTTACAGATCTGATGGTTGTGTGATGGATTATGTCAGTGTGTCCTGCTATGCTCATTGTGACCCACTCTTGTGGATACCTCTTCCAAGCCTAGGCTAAAGCTGAGATTTCTGATTTTGTTTAGAATAATTTTGTATACATGCACAAATTAAAATTCTAGTGTTGCCGTGATGGTGTTTAGAAATATCATCAGCTGTTCTCATAGCTGAAGTTGTTTTTTTTTTCTCCCCATGGATCAAAAGAAACTCTTGTGAGAAAGTCTGTGAAGGGGTACGTGTCATCTTTATTTACAAAACAGAAGTAAGCTGCTCAGTTTCTACCCTAAGTAATTGGAAGGAAATGGCTTCCTTTGTCTATATCCAGTCATTCATTATTTTCTTGTAAAAGAGATCATGGTGTAGTAAATTGCACAGCAGTTGTGCCTTGTTTTCTTGAGCTATCCTGTAATCATAAACTTGAAGTACAGTCATTCCAGTGAAGCTGCTGTGGGCAACTGCTGGAGAGGAATTTCTGCATTCTGAAATTGGCATTAATGCATCTCATTATTGAATTGTAGGGGAAGTGTTTGACTATCTGGTTGCACATGGAAGAATGAAGGAAAAGGAGGCTAGAGCTAAATTTAGACAGGTATGTATAACATTCCTATATGTCAGCTTTCCCCCCGCCCCTGTTTCTGCTGAAATGAGTAAAACAGCTGTCCTTTGCATTTGACTTAGAGCACTGTTCAGCATGTTGTGGACTTGTAGCTCTGAGTGAGAAAAAACTTGTATGTGAGTAGTACTGTGAAAGAGTTAGTAGTCTGTTCAGTCGTGCTGGTTTCCTTAGTGCTGAGTGCCAGGGTGTTCAAAAGTGCCAGAACACAGAGACTGCTTGATCTGGAAGTGTATTCCCATTCTAAAATGCATTTCCTCTGAGCTTGATTTCATATGTCCTTAGCTCAGCAGGTCTGCAACATTTTGGAAGTTACTCAAATGTAACAGGCTGCAAACAGGCCAGTTTCAAAAGCTGACAGTTCACGTAACATGGATCTGGTCACATCCATCTGCTAACATGAAAAGATGCTGTTTAGTAGTTGTTCTGAAAAGTCATGGAAAAATAATTTCTAGGCTTGTTAGTTAAGCTTTATGATGCATAAACTAGCCCTGCCAAGATGTTGGAATTTCACTGATCTGTAAAAAGCATTTCCATGCTACAGGAAAGCAATATTGAACATAACCAGATATTTGTGTATAACTAGTTAAAATCCACATGTTTGCTCTTGTAGTATCTAGGGCTTCATTTGCAGATCTTACTGGTCTGATACACTTGTTTTCTGCTGTTGTGCAGAAATTTGTAAATGTCTGTTATTTCCATGCCTTTGGCCACTTGGATAACCTAAGTAATGTTGTGAAAAGTAATAAATATCTAAGTTAAGCTCCAGCTTTAATAACACTTTAAAATAATAAGTAGAGAGAAAAGTGTTAATGAATGACCTAGTAGGGGTTTTAAACTGGTGAATTGTGGCAATGATGTGTCAGTTTCCCTGCTGGAAGGAGAGGCTCTGATGGCTTCACTTCTTAAGCATAGCTGTATCTTGAAGAAATTTGACATGAGACTTCCAGGAAATTAATTAATGACTTTCACAAAGTGTTTTGTGAAGAAAACTTACAGTTCTCTAGTGTGGTTAGCGTGACTGAAAAGAACAATTTGGGAACTAGGAAACTGTGCCACAACTGTTTTGTTCCCTCTGTCTCGTATAGTGAGAACTGCGTGAAAGCAATATAAGCAATAAGCTTAAAAGTAGCAATGAAAGTAAAAAAACCAAAATGTATTAACCCAACATAGGGAGGCAACAGAAGCATTTCTTTGAAATCCATATTAGTTTGTTTTCTCTCATTAAATCTGCTATTTACCCTTTTTAGTCTTTTGGGGGAAAAAGCCACACCAAAACCACTACCACAAAACATCTGAAAAGCAGCTGCAAACTTCATTTCCCCAGAAGTAATTTGTGATTACTGGACTTACACAGCTTGATAGTAAGGAAAATTTTTGGTACTCTAACAGAGTCTTACATGTCTTTTCAAAGCTGCTTCCCACCCTTTCACATTCTGGCAGGTAGGGAACTTTCCGTTGAGATGGAGGGTTTCTGGTACATGTTTCTGTGCTGTGTTGGTGAAGATGTGATGGATGTGGAGCAGTCGTTCCCATTTCAGCCATCTCTCCTAAATCCCAGACTGTTGTCTTTCTCGTTGTAATGTCACTTGAAGAGCTTCAGAGTAACTTGAGAGGATCGACTGTTCTCTCTGATGTGAATATTGAAAATCTCTGCTGATACAATTCTCTGCTCTTGGTCCTCAGTTTCTTTTATCAGGAGCTGTGTGGAAAAAGATCTTGCAGTAATTACATTGAAATTGCATGTTTGTTCACCAAATACCTATTTTTTTTCTAGTATTTTGACTCCCCCTTAAATGAAAACTTAGGAAAACAGGTCAGACATGTTTTACAGGTCCACTTATTGCTTAATCTTACGGGATAGTGTATGGTAGCTTCATTTTTCAAAAAGAAATGTGAAGGCAAAGAATTTAAAAGGGAGTTACCTGCTGAGCTGGGTGTTTGACCCATCAAGAGTTGATTTTTTTTTTATTTTATTTCAGATTCTCAGCTTGGTGAGGTTTTTTGGTGTTGTCTTTTTTTAAACTTCAGTAGAATAAGTGCTGTTCATAAAGATGTAAGGTAGCCTCACCTGTATGCGCTGAAATACACAGAAGTATGTTTTCAGGGGTTTTTTCTAAGTCTTGCAAGTTTCCTGGCACAGGCAGCTGTGCTCTGTTGTCCTTCAGCAGCTGACTTCCTGGCTGTTGAGCTCAACCAGTTTTAGAGGACCTTGATCTCAAAGATGGGAGGTTCTTGAGAGCTTCAAAAGCCTCAGTTCCTGGGAAAAAAAGAGAGAACCTTAGAAACGAGCTGAGAAGAGAAATTGTAGCACAAGCTGATTGTGCTTTGCTAGAGAGAAGAGCATTTGTGCAGGATGAAAGTCAGGTAGCTTTGATCAGAGCTTGGCATTTATTAGATGCTAAAACTCAGGCTGAGGGACAGTGTCAAAAGAAACTAGATCTTGCTGGGTTCATGGGTCATAAAACTATTCATTTCACCTTACTGTAGTCCTGGAATAGCTTCATATTGCTTTTAGCCATTGGAGGAAGAATGCACTCTGTAGACCTTTTATCTGATGCAGTGCAGCTGTTCTCTGTTAGATAGAGACTTATGACATAATAGGCATTTATTTTTTTTAAAGTTTGTTAACTGGTTTAACAGATGGTGGCTCTTTCTAAACTGAAGAAACAGTTGTGCCCTGGTACTGAGCTTAGTTCTTTACAATAGGTCGTATTATATCTTGTTTTCAGATCATGTTTCTTCTTTTGGTAGATGTGATTTCTGGATCAAACACTTGTGTTTTGCCTGAAGAGACACTTCCTCTCTAGCAGGCAAAGAGCAGAATTGGTTAATTCTCCCTTCTTACTTAGCTTGTTAAAAATAAAAATATTTTTTAGTCCATTTTGTTACGCATGGTAACAAAAGGTTTTTAGCAGGGAAAAAAATAATGTAAAAGACAGTAATCACGTTATTCCAGCTGCACTTAACAAGGAACACAGAAGCAGTTATAAACTCTAAAAACACAGCTATGCAATATAGTTCTCTATTTCAAACTCCTTCTGTGTTGCCATGTGTGAGACATTCAAATCCAGAATGGTTTGCATTCCTATTGCCACCTTGTTCTTATTCCCCCTTTCAGGCTTCCAAGCAGTTCTGATTCAGTCTCATCCTTTTTCCGTAGAAAAATCTGACGCAGGGCAGAAGGTTTCCTTAAATTCATGTGTATTAATTTAATCTCTTTTCTGCAACCAATTGGATCTGGCCTTCTTCAGTCTTCCCACTGTTGCCCTGCAGAAGCAGATTAGAATTCTTATTGCTGGTAGATGTTAGGACAGATCTTGGAAAATAAAATACCCACAAAATGCATCTTAATTGTATGTTCCAGTAGAGAAACACAATACTCCTGGCAGTGTGGAAGGGTCCCTGAGAGGTCATTTATCTATCCTTTTGTCATTGAATCCTTATAAAGAATGGTTTCTTTGCCTCGAGATAACTTGTTCTAACTTGTTCTTTAAAGCCTATGTTTATATGGATTTTTGAAATGCGTCCTAAGAAATGTATATCAGTGCTCCCATTGTTACCTCTGGCAGAAAGCTCAGATGTTTCTTTCCCTCTTCTCACCTGCCAAGTGTCAGAAAATTCCTCACACTCAAGTAGGTTGGGAGGGGGCTGTCAATGGAAACAGTGATGGAAGGGGAAAAACAAGGGAGTCAGTCTGGTGCAGCCATGCTTTGTGCTGTTTTTCATTCAGTTATGACTGCTGTTCTTCAATTATTAATTCATACACATTGCATTATTTCACTTCAATGGGGATTGGACTCACTTCTGCAGTCTCAGTGCCATCCTGTTGCAATGCAGAGTAGTTCAAAAGCATCTCCAAAGGAAGCTACTGATTGATCATCTGCTCAACCTTCCACTCTCAGACAGTCACAATAAAAGCAGTTCAGGAGTAAGTGATAGAGTGCTGTGTCTCTGCAGTCCCGAATGAAGCTTGAGGTGTTTGTCAAGCTGTCAGCCTTGGAAGCCTCTGCAGAGTGAGCTTGTGACTGGCACTAAGGTAATGGTAGCAGAGAGAAAAGGAAGGGAAACCAAAAGGATGGTACAAGTGGTGGCGTGGGAGCACTTTGGCAGTCTGAGTAACTGTAAAAAGCTGAACTTGGAAGGCTGAAAGAGGGAACCAGCACATAAAGGAACAAACAAAACCAGAATGAAAGTGTAAGGAATGGAATTGTTACTTCAGCTTTTCATAGACTGTCTGTTTTCTAAGGTGGCATTTTGAACTTGCATGGTTCCATAATACAGGGCATAAAGATCATGTTGGTGCTTGTGTTGCAAATACAAAATTTACTGGTACATCAGTGCTTTGACCTACCAGGAACCTTACTTTCACTTCCTCTTAAATACTGAAGTAGACAACCTTTGTTCCTCAGCAATACAGGAGGATCCTTACACTAAGCTGAGTGATCTGATCATGAGTTATTTTCTTGTAACAGTAATGCTGCGTCATCTTTATGTTGGAAATCTTAATCTTGAATGAAGACTGAAAATACATTCATTAGAATGTTGTTATTTTTATGTGCAGTTCCACTTAATTTAAGAAGTTGTCATCTCTGCCTCAATTCCAGCCATGTACTCATGGCAAATACAATGCATTTGACTGCATTTGTGGTAATGGGAGAATAATGCTTTATCCAGCTTTTCCATACATGCAGAGTTCTGCAGTAATGCTTATGACTTACAAAGCAATGTACTATGTCACTGCACTGTGTAAATAGCTTATATAGTTTGCTATATAAAGCAGGAAAATCTTAATGATATTTGGAATTTATGATGGAAGAAATTATTTTGTTACACTTGAGAGACAGGGTTTTTTCCATTGGACTTGCTACTCTTCTATGGTGTGCAAAATACAATAAACCATATGCACTTAGACAGCAGATCTCTGTCAGATGCATAGTTGCTTCTCGCTGTGTAAGTTTTGACAAACAGGCTGTTTCCCAAAGCCTCTTTCTTGCCCTTTTCCCTCTATGGTGTGGCATGAAAAATCACCTTTGGAGAGCGCCTGGAAAACGTCGGTCTAGGGGGAAAGCTTTTATAGCTGTATACAGTATTGGAATGGAAATACTTCAGTAACCTTTCTGAAAGTCATTGCTTCTACTGGGCTATAATTAGCCACACAGGAAAAACAAAATCCATGTTCAAGTATAGGAGAAACCAAATAGATCAAACAACAAATACCTAAGTTATTTAGCAGCTTTTCCCCAAATATGCCGGTCGCTGTAGTAGTTGGTTATGTAGTTCTGAGTGGATAAGTACATGTCAACTTCAGTAATAAATGTTAAAGCCTTTGATTAAAGCTCTTGTTTCTCTGAGATGTCACTTACATAATTTGGCTTGTTTTCTATCCAGATAGTATCTGCAGTGCAGTATTGCCATCAAAAGCATATTGTTCATAGAGATCTCAAGGTGAGTAGGAAAAAGTGTGTGCACTGTATGTGTGTCAGCTACTGTACTTGTGGGTGTGATCTTTATTGTGCCAGTAAGATGTAGTGTATACTAAGCTTTCTGAATTATTTATTTATTTGCATGTGTTATAGCAAGTTTTGAGAAATGTTTACAGTTTAGAATCTTTTCAAATTAAGAGAATTTATAAGGCTTTTAAATACAGAAATTTAATGGCTGATGAAAGACAACCTCTCACCATGTGGTCATGTTCAAATCTTTGCAGGTCAGTGTGAGCTGAGAAATCTTTTTTTTTTTTTTAAAGGTAGTTTGATACAGCTATGGCAAGTTTTAGTCTCAAAGAGAAAGAATTACCTGTAGTGATGATGGCACTAAAGTATGGCTTCTTTGTAGCTTGGCAAAAAATGGCATCTCTCTTCTTTAAACTGTGCCTTTTTTATTAATAGTGTTTGTCCAACTTGTCATAAGCTTTGTAGCTTTAAAAAAAAAAAAAGGCAAAAACCAACAGAAAAATAAAAGAACACTTGAAAAGAGTTTAAAGGTTAAGTCTATTACCAAACTATTGCAAGAATACCATAGGCCATAAAGTATGCATAGTGAGACTACATCTTGTTTTCATCTGAAAGGATCAAAATGTAAGATGCATTTCTGTGGTGAAAACAGGTAGATGGTAATAAGTGTTCAGGTAATATAACAGCTCTCATAGTCTGAAGCCATTATATAGAGATATTGAAAATAGGGTATATGTGAATTATAGACTAAAGCAAACCTAAAGACCTTGCAAGGAAGGGATTCTTAACAGTTATTTCAGCTTATTGCATTTTAAGAATGAGTAAAAATGAATCATAGCTTTCTGAATCAAGTATTTGATTAATCTTACAAACCATTCTTTCTCTTCCAGGCTGAAAATCTATTGCTAGATGCAGATATGAACATTAAAATAGCTGACTTTGGTTTTAGCAATGAGTTTACAGTCGGAAATAAACTGGACACCTTTTGTGGCAGCCCACCATATGCTGCTCCAGAGCTCTTTCAAGGGAAGAAATATGATGGACCTGAAGTAGATGTTTGGAGTTTAGGTGTTATTCTTTATACTCTTGTGAGTGGATCTCTTCCCTTCGATGGACAGAACTTAAAGGTGCCTTTTTTTGTAGACTATGTTTGGCATGTTTATCTATTATTTTAAGTGATTTGCTGCTTGCAACTTGCTCTCTATTCTTCTGTTTACCAAGGAACTTAGAGAAAGAGTGCTAAGGGGAAAATACAGGATTCCTTTCTACATGTCCACAGACTGTGAAAACCTCCTCAAGCGTTTCCTGGTGCTAAACCCAACAAAAAGAGGCACTCTAGAGGTAATGGCACAAATAAGGTGCATCATATTTTGCAAACCATATTTTTGAGCTGTAGCTGATTGCCATATTGTTCCTGATCTGTGTATTTGCAGTGAGTGTGGGGAGGTGTGATGGTTGTCTTAAGGCACATGACTCCTTTTAAAGACATTGTTTACAGGTGTTATGACACACCTGATTCCACAGTTACTTTAAAAATTAACACATTACTAAATTTCCTATGTTATATAACTTTTTCCTGATGATTACCTTGTGGATTCCTGCATTAATGGATGATCCACCAGGGCATTTTCCTTGTTTTTCCACATTTTCAAATGCCGCCTGGAGGTATTTGCTGCTGTGGTTGCCTTTTGCCTACCTTTTGTACTATTTTGGAGGAGAAAGTCAATATTGTTTTGGCCTTATATGGACCTATTAGACTTGTCAGAGTAGTCACACTGCTCCTGGTCTGTGTTACAGCCTTTTGGCTTTAATCTGTGGGCTAAAATACATCTAACTGAGAAGCAGCTTGGCTTCATGTGCACAGTTGATTCTCCTCACTGGAGCAAAGCAAAATTGAGTAGGTGCTGGATGTTTTGGAAAAGAAAAACTAGGAAAGAGCTTTAGTGTTTGGTAGATGGGGGAGTTCTTCCAGCAACTTACTTTCTTTGCTGTATTGTACTAACAGAACCTTTTCTTTCATAGCAAATTATGAAGGACAGGTGGATCAATGCAGGGCATGAGGAGGATGAGCTTAAACCTTTTGTTGAACCAGAACTAGACATCTCGGACCAGAAAAGAATAGGTAACTGAGCACTTTCCAGAGTATGATATTGTTTGTGTGATGTGGGAGGGTTGTTTTTTTTTTCCTCCACCACTGTGTATTTGTTTGCCAGGTGGAAAAAATAACTGGGTCTTTTAATACTGTTATTTCATCCAGTTTATGTTCTCAAACTTAATTTATTTTTTTAATACTTTAAATGTTCTGTGCTTTCCCTTGAACACTCAGCCAGCCTGAACATGAGAGTTTCTGTTACTTAGAGAATGTGTGTTTGTTTTTAGATATTATGGTAGGAATGGGATATTCTCAAGAAGAAATTCAAGAATCCCTTAGTAAAATGAAGTACGATGAAATCACAGCCACATACTTACTGCTAGGAAGGAAGTCGTCAGAGGTAAGTACCAGTCTTAAAATTGCAAAGAAACAAATTGGAAAGTGTTCCTAGCAAAGTTAGAAGCAAAAATTTAAGTCAGTAACTATAGGCATTGCATTGCTGCACAAAAGTCCATTACACTTATTCTTACCTATATTCTTACAGTTATATATTATCACATTATTCTGGTCAGCAGCAGTACAAATGGTACTGCATTTGTTCTCACCCTGATCTTGAGTCAGTAAACTCTTGCATTTAGGCTACCCCAGACTCCCCTGTTTGCTCAGCAGTTGCTCCTCTGAAGGATTCTGTATGCAGTTACTGTCCTGTCCAGTCTAGGAGCTTAAGTGTGAGTATGCCAGCTGTAACTGCTTAAAGAGAACTGAGGAGCAAGGTGATCAGCCTGAAAAAGTTCTTACATTGTAGATGACCTTTTCATAGATGCTGAGAGGGCTCGGCATCAGTAAGCTGCTCTTGATTCCTCTGTTGGAGGAGTTGGCGTGGTGGCCTCTACAAAATGTATCCTCTTTTCCTGTTAAAATCTTGGAGAACTCTGAGGAAAAAAGTACAAATGGATTTTCTTTGTCTGGTTGTCCTTTGAGGAGCTGCAAATTTTGCTGGGTTTTGTTAAGAGAGTTGCATAACAATCTAAGAGAGGGTGGGACCTCTAAGCACCTGCCCATGCTGTCTCTAAATTCCCCAGGTGGCAGGTCCATCTTCCCTGTTCCTGCTCCCATAATGTGATGGATGTTTAATTTTTGTTTGAACTCCTTGTTCTAATATTCTCATTTCTGTTGTAGTTGGATGCAAGTGATTCAAGCTCCAGCAGCAATCTTTCACTTGCCAAAGTTAGGCCAAGTAGTGATCTTAATAATAGCACTGGACAATCTCCTCATCACAAAGTTCAGAGAAGCATATCTTCTAGCCAGAAGCAGCGGCGGTACAGTGATCACGGTGAGCATCTCTCATTTTCACTGTAGCAGAGTATTGTGACTTCCAGTTCTGCTCTGTGTCTGGGTTTGTATCCATCCCTGAAGTGTAAGGAGGATGACAGCAGTTCACAGCATGGCGGTTAAATATTTTACTGAATTACTACATTTTTTTTTTTTAATTGGATTTGTTCTAAAGTCTTCAGAAGCAGCTTCTGGAGGAATGCTGAATACACCGACTTAATTCTCTTATTCTATCTTGTGTTGTCCCTTACATTCCTGGCCATGCTGGGGAAATCTTGTTACACAAATTGAAGAGAATGTTGCAACCCCCTTTTTCATGAAAAGCACAGCACTCCTCCCCCATGCTCTTGTATGTCTGTTCAGCTTTTGTTTGCTTTTGACACTAGTAGGTCAGCTTGTGTCTAAAACTTGAAGAAATGTCAGTTTGCCAATATTTCTTGTTTCCTGTTTCCTGAGGGTAATGTCACTCGATTGTCCTGCAGGAATTAAAGTTCTAAAGAGCAATGACTCAGACAAACTTACAACTCTTCTGCTTAATGAGAGTGCAATATAGTAGATGAGGGTTTTCTAAATATCTTAAACATCTTCCTGCTCAGACACTTAACTCATAAAAGGAGTCTCAGTTTAAGTCTATTTTGAAATACCTCGAGTTCATTCAGAGGTTGCTTTCCCTGTGGAGTCTTTCAGGATGACAGTTTCTGTGGGTTTCGATGCTTTTCTTTTAAAACATATTTTAGTTACATATTGCATACATGTAAATATTTATGTATATATATTTATTTTTGTCTGTGTATATACATACACTTCTTGATTCTTATTAAAATGCTAACTACAAAGTAAACTGGCTGTATCCTCTTCAGAGATGTAATTCAGACATCAGAAAACATAGTCCTGACTCCCTCACAGGCTTTTCCTGGTGTTCAGGAACCTATTAAACCAAGAGGGAGCTTGGGGGTGTTGAAGGGGCTGCCTCATTCCCTTCTCAGGTGTGTTGGAGCAGTTTTCCATGAACAGTTTTCAGGGAACTGCTGCCACTTCTGGGATGTTCCAGAACACAGTTTGACAGCCATTAGTGCTGGTCCAGAGTGGTGCCACCAGGTACCTGTCTCAGGAGTGCTGCTTTATCAGGAATTGGCTTGAACAGCATGTACCAGCTTTGTGCTAATAAAGGATGGTCTGGTTTGAATGCGTCAGTTACTTGCTAAGTGTCTTTAAGATGACTCTGAAGGGTTTTTCCTAGCAAGCCAAACCAGAAACCTTCATGAAATTCATAATTCTTTCATGGAAATAGAGTAGTATCTTCATCTCAGAAAGTTTTTGGGTTTCACTATGTTTTACTGTCTCCTGAAATATTTCATTATTTTAATAATTCAATAATTTAAATAATTACCTTTTTGCAACTCTGATTCCCAATGTCAACTATGTTGATTCTTATGTGTGAATACATTTATACTGTGGTGGGAAACACTGGACTTCTGAGAAGAAAAATCCTTTTCCTGTTTATTTTGTTTGGTTTTTTAAGCTGGACCATCCATCCCCTCAGTAGTGGCATATCCCAAAAGAAGCCAGACTAGTACTACAGACAGTGACCTCAAAGAGGAAGGAATTCAGTCAAGAAAATCCAGCAGTAGTGCTGTTGCAGGAAGAGGAATTGCACCAGCTAGTCCAATGCTTGGAAATGCCAGCAATCCCAATAAAGCTGATATTCCTGAACGTAAGAAAAGTTCGGCTGTTCCTAGTGTAAGTAGAAACATTTATTTATCAAAACCATGAATTTTTCTGAGGGATAAAAAACTGTTAAACCTGTGATTTATCAGTGGTGCTGATCTTACTTTTCATTCACCAAGAGTAAACATAGGTATCTCATACTGTTGCATTTTTTCCCCCCTGCAGTCAGTCAGCTACTCAAGTTACCTCCTAATAGTCTTGAGGTAGTCAATATTCATAACTAGCACTAGCAGCTCTTAGTGACAGATATCATTTGGGTATTGAAAAAAAAGGAAAAGTAGTTATGTTACTCCTGATAGCACCAGATGCTCTTCTGTGGCCTCTGTACAGAAGAATAAATGGTTTCATGTGTATAAGAAGCCGCTCAATCTTTGTCCTCAAACAAATCATAGTTACATATATCAAGATTATCAAAGAAATGTAGTTCTGAAAACTGTTCAGAGGTGCATTTCAGTCTGTATTCAAAAGCAGTGTGTTTGGGTTTTGTCTTTGTGGGCTTCCACCACCTACCTCTAAACCACAAGAAAAACACACTGAGATGCAAAACTAGTGAATGTACTTGGTCGAGCAGTAGGCAGGGTGCCAGAAGAAAGAAGATGCTTTGTTCAGCTTGTCTTTAACTTGTGTCCTCTGTGGTCCCTCCCTCTGAGGCAAGGTTGGGAGTCTGCTCCCACATAATAGAACTTGAGTCTTGTAACATTTTATCTCTAAACATTCAGGATTTTTGTATTGAAAAGCTTTTCTTTTCAGGAGAAAAACCTTCCCAGTCCTTTATTCAGCTTGCAATGGAGTGATTGGGTTTTTTTCCCCCCAGAATTATTCCACAGAGCTGTCATATTTGGTAATAATACTCAGCACCAATAATCAGAATAGATGAGAGCAGAACTTCCTGAGCTCACATCTTTTAGACAGTCTAAAGCAAAGGAAGTAAAACAAGACTTGTTTCACTTTATTGGCTCTGTATTGTTAGTTGGCTCAGTGGCTAACGGTGACTTGGCTCGAGACTTTCAGCCCAAGAGATTCTTTGGAAAAGCACATCTATTGTAGCAGCTGTTACTCATAAGTGTGAATAAGAACTCAGTATTTTGGGGGACCCTTCTGATGTTTTGTGGTCCCCTGCACTTTCCCTTTGTTCTTGATCAGTCAGAAACCATTCAGATTTTGGTTTTTTTTCTTCCATCACAGTTCTTAGCTGCTGAATCTAGGTGGAATAATCAAATCGGTTTTGTCCTACATTGGACTTCACTTGCCATTGTGTGGTGCCTTTTTCAAAAGCTTTGTGTCACAGTTACAAGGTATTTTCCATTCAGTATCTTTTCATCTGCTATTCTATGCCACTCCCAAGTCCTGGGGATTTATTTCAGTAGCCTTATTCCAAATATCTCAAACTGCTGTGGATGAAATAATATTTGGGCCCCTAACCATAGGATACTTCTCTCCGTGTGCAACTGATCTTTTACAAGCAGTGATACAAGGTGGTGAACATGGAATGAGACCTGTGATGTCACTCAATAATTAGTGTTTAAAATTGTCTCTGTTTATAGCTATTTTTGTCAGACAGTGCAAACTTTTTTTCCTGCTAAAGATGAGTCTTTGGCTTTCTGGCTGTTGGGGATGAAAGGAAGCACTGACTTATTACCAGTTCCTGCAACTGATTAGGAAGTTTTATTTCTACAATACTGGCATGCATCTAGAAGGAAAAAAACATTATTGGAGTTACCATACTGTCTTGAAGTTGAAAAAAGTTTGAGGTGAACAGAATTTGTATTTGCACTGAGCACTGAAGTCCTAAAATCTGTAATTCAATGAAAAAACACTGAAGAGAAACAAAAACACTTTATAAAAACAATTATTGTTTCAACAGAACAGCAAAAGCAGTAGAACCAGTCGCTTCTGGAGACCCTTAGTCACCTGTGTGCTGTTCTTATTAAATAACAAAGCCTACAAGCATGCACTTAACCTTAAGACTTGTGTTTGTGGAGCAGATAGCTGAGTCTGGGGTTGGAGTAAGGGGCTCCAAGCTGTACTTCTAAAGTTGACAGAGCATTTAAACTCTTGTGAAATAAATAGTTTTGCAAGCTGAACAAGTGCACGTCAAAAATCTTCAAGCTCATTGGGCAAATACCAAATTAGTAACAAAAACAGGGGTTGTTGTGTAGTTAGCAGCAACTAGGCCGCCACAGAACCCTTAGTACAACTGGAAGAGGAGAACAGATAGTACATTTGGAAAACCAAATACCATACTGGTTCTCTAAGTAAATAGATTGGTTCACTAGTCTAAGTCAGAAGTTAGGTTTTTGAAAGTTTTTTTCATCGGTCCTGGCTTTGGTGTCTCTTAATGGGAAAACAGCCTGCCTAAGCAGCACACACAAGACTCTCTAGGAAAAGAGGAGGATTCTGTACCACGGATTCACCCTTTGTGCTGTGGTTGGACCCTGTGCATATGCTCACAAGTCTCAACATGTGCTTTTGTGGTGTCAGCACCTCCTGCAAAGAAGGCAGGTGATGCCACAAGGATGAACCAAGGCAGCTAACCCTGACCTAGTGGTTGTCATTCCATCAGGGAGCAGGGTGCTGCTGACACCAGTCCCCTGTGCTGTGCACCTGTGCCATCTAGTCATGCCCAGAGATTAGCAGTCTGTAGATTGGCTGAACAAAGAAGTCGCAGCCGAAGAGCTTCCTTGATGAATCGTGAAAGGTCATCTGCTAAAAACTGTAAAGGCCCCAATACAAAGACTGTGCTTGCTAAAACTGAAATTTGAAACCTGGAAATGCTTAAATCTCTTCTCACGATGTCTGAAATCTGAGCCAAACAGGAAAAAATGCATACTAATCCTTCCGTCTTTGCATTTCAGAATGAGTAGGAGAAGTGCATCCTTACAGTCCTCTGATTTCAGATATGAATACCAAACTTGGTCCTCTCCCAAACCTTAAAATGCTTAAAGTCTGGTCCAGCACAGAGATTACTGTCTTGTCTTTCCAGATATGCAACATCACAGTGCATTGTAATGTTATGTAGTGTCAAAGGAAGCAAATACTTCATGTTTAAAGGGAGCAGGTGGAAAGAAGGAAGCCACCCATCACTGTGTGTATTTCCCACCAGATATAACCACTGTTGAATACTCCAGGTGCTCCACTCTCTAATATGTTCAGGAACACAGAACAAAACGATCTGCAAATACTAATAGCCAATACTTCATTGTGCCATTGGTTTGCAAGGCCTCCAGAAAGTGTCTTGCACAGTGTGACCTCCCAAGAGCATAGAAACAAAACTTCACCTTAGGTGCACAGCTTTCATTGCTGCCAGGTTTAGTAAAGAGAGGGGAGTTTGCACAGTGGCAAATGTCAGAGGAAAGTAGAAGATTCAATGGTGGGTTTTTTTCAAAAGTAAATACATTTGAAGACAAAGGATGTGTAAGGAATAAAGTACAAGAAAAGGGTCAGGGGGACTTCTGATTATGCTTGGCACATGCCTAAGGAATATCCAGTGAAGAACACTTCAGATAGCTACATCCATCTTATGATTTAATTAATAGTTCTGCTGATCTAAAATACTCTTGATACTATTTGTACTTCTTAACACGAGGAGGCTGCACACTTCACTGTTGCATTTTAATTTGTACATTTACATAAAAAGATGTATAACAAACAGGTCAGCAGTCTGTTAGACAAGATGGCTTCATTGTTGAATCTGCAGCTCAGGGATTCTGTTGCTTGAGACTCCTTGGATAGCAAGTGTTTTGCCTTAAGGCACTGGAGGAGCTTTTGCTGGTTATTGAGAATACTCCACTTTAACAGTTTTGTTTCAGGTTCGGAAACAAAAAAGGTTTGGCTACTCTCTGTTTGTGCTTGAACTAGCTTTTCCCTTTCTTTTTTTTTTTAATCCTTCTTCCCATGACTCTCCTGTGACCGTTTATGCGAAACCTTTTCTTAATGCTATTTTTAAAATCCGCTGAATTTCCCTTGTCTGTCATAGCATAATTCTTCAAAGAACTCCAAAAGGTTAGTTGAGCATGAAGTCCCCTGCCTGGTTCTTGGTGGCCATCCTTACTCAACATGTGCTTATCCAGGTGCTGACCAGTCGTTCCCTCAAGCTGGCCTCCTCCAAGTCTTTCCCCAGCAGTTGATGTTTCAAGTTAATAGCCTATTTTGCTTCCTGCTTTGCCCTGTGATCCTTTTCTTTCAAGAAAACTTCTAAACGTTTTTTTCCACTTTCCAACCATATGCAGTTTCCTGTGTTTTGTTCTTGGGGTGGGGAGAAAAAATACAAGGCTTGCCGGCTTTTACTTCCTCTACAACCCGGGGGTGCATGTTTGTCTGGACCACCATGCTTTTCCTGCAGTAATTGCATCTAACTTTTTATAATTCTGTTATCTGTGAATTACCTATAGCTTCTCAGTCGTTCCTGGAAAATTGACCGCCAACTTGGGCATATCTCCACCCTCTTTCTCTGTAAAGACAGAGGCAAAGTAATTCTATTTCTTTTCTCCCCTCTAAAGTAAGGTCTGTAGTTTAAGTTCCCCTGGTTCTCTTGTCCTCAATGTATTATGCTTGTATTTAAATGTACATTTTTAAAAATGTCTTACTAAAATTCTCTGCAACTTGTCTCTTACTCTTCCCTGTTTTTAAAACTTGCCTAGTGTTTTAGAGTATCTCAGTAATTAGAAGTCCATGTTTACCGTCCCAATGAATTTTACCACATTTGTTTGTTAAGTCTTTGCTTTTCCTATCTTGTTTAAGGGTATGATTTTAACTTAAAGGAAAATTCTACAAGCTGCAAATGGTAAAGTATTTTAAAAATGGGCCATAAAGACACAGGCTATCTAGATGCAGATGAATGCTGTATATGCTGAGAATTTGTAATTCAGAACATTGGTACTTAAAAATCTTAAGTACTATTAATTTTGAGCCTTCAATAGGAAATACAAGAACAACTTGTTAGAATTATTTTTTCTGATTGCATTATTCTTTAAAAATAGTATATGGTGTTTGTATATTAATTTATTTAATTATTGTCAGTTTTATAACTGTGTAGAACTAGCATTAAGTAAAACAGCCTTTGATTATATGTAGACTTAACCCCAGAGTCTTTTTTTGGAAATAACAAGCCTATGTTTTTTAATTGTAGAATAATACTGCCCCTGGAGCAATGACACGACGCAACACATATGTTTGTAGTGAAAGAACCACTGCTGATAGGCATTCAGTGATACAAAATGGCAAGGAGAACAGGTATATGAAATGTCTTCCTATGGTGTATGTCCCTTGTCTTCACATTTACAAAAAACTGTAATGCCTAATTTAGAAATCAGTAATATTCTAATGTAATTCTTAATGAAAGGTGAGTACAGATCTTTGGCTATGGAGCATCTGTAAGTATGCTGGGGCTTGGGGTTTCTTTCTATACTCAGTTTGTATAGTCTTTATAAACAGAATGTAAGAGGAAATTACTAATTTCTGCTAAACTATATGAAATATTTGTAACAGCCTTCATCTTAAACCTGTTGTGAACTCCCGTGGCCAAACAGCATATGCTTGCAGAAGAAGCTTGTTTAGTGTCACACTACAAGGTCTCTCTTGGGCCATTCTCTTTTTACATTTTGCTCCAAACTGTGCTTCAGTAGGATTATTTTGAATACTGTTTTTGCTACGCAGTCTCAGGGAGAAGGTAGATTTTTTTTCTAAGCAAAGATGAAATAGTGATGGGCCATTGTCTTGGACTGATAGCTTTCTCTACTGATACTCTGGTAGTCTAATTGCTTCCCAGTAGTTACAGAACTCACCTTGAGGAGGAAAGCATCTGTGTCTGTATTCTGAGTGAAAACAGTCAGAGAAATACTGAATGAAAGCTTGACTAGAGCATGCAATGGAATTGGAGTTAACCACTTCATGTTTGGCATCGTAGTCCCTTCTGGTGCCACCTTGTGAAGGCTGAGAGCTGTCAGAAATAGTATAATAGTGAATGTAGACATTAGGTATAGAGTAACAATTAGGAAGAATACCACCAAATTTCCTGGATGGCAGAGGTATTTTAAGTTCCAACCCCTCTTCTCAGAATTTTGCTGTTGTCAAAAGCTGGTAACAATTAAGTAGTTGACCGTGGCCAGGAGAGTGCCCAGATAGCTGGTACTTAATACTTAAGCTTGGAGGAATGGGTACCCCTCTTCTACTCTTCCCAGTTTTCTCCACTCCGTTGTAATTTTAAGATGTTTTGTAAAGGGTGGGAAGAAAATACGTATTTTCCAACTTGTGATGAAGTTGGTGCACAAAATTTTCCCCCTCCTTTTGGCAGTTTATAAGGAATAGTGGCCAAGTTGTGATGTTGAATGGAAGGTCTGTCTGTCCCCCGTTTGATTCCTCGAGCCTAGGGATAAAGAACTTGATTTTGACCCTGTCTCTTCCTCCTAGCTTTCTGCAAACGGAAGGTGATTAAGGAAAAAGTCAGGTATAAGTTTGAAGACTGCCAAAAGTCTAGTTGGCCAGCTGGGCCTGCAGTCAACTGTCTTGTGAAGTACAGCACAGATACTTGGTGCTGTCTCTTAGTGTGTCTGTCTCAGCCTTCACTGGTTACGCCTTGTAAATGCTACCAAGTTTGTTTAGATTCAAGTTCACCACCCTGGCTTTGAATTGGTATAGTAATAGCTTTTTTCTTTCCAAATGCTCTTTGGAAAATGAATCTTTCTGTCCAAAATAGCTTTGATCATTTTTTCTTACTTGTCTTGAGTTAATACAATTTTTGTTCATCCTTAAACTAATATCTTTGCAATATCTTGTTTTCAATTTCTTTATTACATATTTTAAATTCACTAGGTGTTGTTTGCTAGGAGTGCTTGAGATTCAGATGTCCACTTAATTCAGGAGTAACCTCATACCCGTAAGGAGCTATCTTTTGAATGCTTTTTTCCCCAACACTGAGTTTCTCAGAAAACTGATGTCTTTCTGGTTTGTCGCATATAGACATTAATCTCACAGTTAACATTGAGTGGCCCTTGGCAATTATATCAGTAGTATTTTATATCCATAACTGGTTTTTCTTGTGTAATTATCTTTTATTGTCAGTATGATATTTAAACATCATTTGGTTTTCCTACAAATTAGCCTTATTTGGGTAATTTGAAATGTCTGAGAATTTATACATTTATGTATTTTTATATATTCATTGTCAGGTAGAAAAATCTTTATAGCTTTTATCATGTATGTTTGATTACTACATTCATTACTCTCTATAGAGGGTTAAAAAGAGAAAAGGTAATGAGAATGCATTGCTAATTGTATTACAGTTGGAGACTGGTCATTGTCTGAAATGCTTTAGTACTAAATTGCATGTTCATTTTGGCACAGTTTCAAATTACTGTGATTTGGCACAGAATTCAGAATTTATGTCTGAATATATTTTGTTGCTGTTACTGGGTGAAGCATTGACTGGTCACATGAAATGCAGGGACGTTTAATGCAGGCTAAATCAACATGGCTATTGATGGGACTGGCTGTCCAGAATGAATCTCTAATGTTATTGTACTCTCAGCTTGGCAGAAACTAACCTTAGAAACTTGTTCTTTTTCTCTTCTGTGAAGCAAGATCTGAAGTAGAACCTGGGCTTTGTACAAATCCAAGGTTTAATTAAAAATTATTTCTATGCTTTTGAAATGTCTATTGGTGGCAAATGTTGCAGGCAGGAGTAATTCCTATAAATGATTTGTTACAGATTGGATTTTAGATTTTCCATAGCCAATCAGATACTGACTGTGACCCAGTCAAAACCTGAGTGACTTACCCTAGAAGGCAAGATACACATATTTAAGGCCTATTTTTCCTGTAGAGGAGGTATTAAAATGTTGCTTGTTCTGTTTTTATCTTGCACATTGAATTCTGAGAAGGCACTATTTCTGAAAGAATGAAAACTTGGAAGACTCGATAGTCAGCTAGTGGATTTGATGTTGGAGAAAGTCTTTTGAAGACCCTGTGCCAGACTGGTAGAAGGAAGGAGTTTTTAAGTCTCACATCTCTACTTTAACACATTGTGTGGCTGACACAGTCATTCTGCTGGAGATGATTCTGTTGGCTTTCCTCCAAAGCCTGAGCATTAATTAACGCTCTTGGGGACTCATGAAACACTCTTCATAATGATAGGCAATTGCTTTAAATCATTTGTAACACAAATGATTTACAACAGCTTCAGATTTTTAATAAGCCTTGGCTCTAATTGGTGATTGTTAGCTCTCTGTTTCTGTGTTCCCAGGCTAGTAATCCAAGGAAGCTGATTCCTAGAAAAGCATCAGAGGAAAAGATATAAATGTTTTAATATGTTCTCTGGTCCCTTACTGATGCCTTTAGATGTCACATCTTTGGAGGCAGGTGACTAAATAAAACTCAGGTCTAATGTGTTGTAAAACTAGATTCTTTCTTTTTATCTTTTGCAGCAAATAGAGAGGAAAGTTGCTAGAAGTTCTTGAGAGGCTAGTGACCAATTATCTGGGGATTACTTGACTTCAGGGTATTAGTTTTGAGATCAGTGTTCATTTTCTTACAATTTTTTAATGCCCTGGGGTAATTTAAATGCTGGGCTGTGTTGAAGGTGTCATTGTAAGTAGTGCTTGCAGTTGGCATCCTGATGGATTCAGCATTGTAGAAAGATGCATGTGTGACTCACATGAAGCTTTCTAGGTCTGAAACGTTAAAAACAAACCAAAACCAAGTATATTTCACTAACTATTGTAGTCAGCCATTCAGAAGTCTGAGCTGTGTGGTGTTTTGTACCAGTGCTTTGAGAGCTAAGCCTGAGAAGTGGGTCAGCTGACACTTGGAGCTGGACTAGCATTTGCCTCTCCAAAGTCTGACCTACGACAGTTAGAAAATGGGACTTGAGTTTTAGTGCTTGTAATCATGAAGTAACTTGGAAGTGAACATGCAGTGTCATGAAACAGTCACTGACCATTACTGATTTCTCAACCTTGAGCGATATTTCTGAATTACAATTGACTTACTTTTAAAGCAAACTTAGGATGAATGACATATGATGGGCAAGTCTAAAAGGCCCAAAACATCTTGTGGCCTCTTGCTTCTCTCCTGTTCTTACCATTACTAGATAATATGAAGCCTGCAAAGATTATTTTGGCCTGAAGAAAGAAAAGTATTTCATGCTCCTGTTTTTAACATATTGTACAGCTGGCAGCTTACTGGCTAAGACAGTGCTGTATATTTTCCCTCAAAGCCTGAATGGTAATTTGGAAAATGTAATGTTTGTGGCCAAGCAGTAAGAGATGCTCTTCAACAGTCCTATCTCTTTCTTCAGGGAACAGCAGGTGTATTCATTGCCTACTACATGTACAGGTTGATGATTACTAGTAGCCTTTCTGTGTGGCCTCTCTGGAGTTATTAAAGATTGTTTTATTTTTTGGTTTCAGTTGTACCTGTGAAGTCCCTCAGTTATCAGATGTAGATTTGACAGCTTGCCCAACTTACACTAATCCCTTTTTAACGTGGATACATTCTGAAAACAAAGGATTTTATGGCAGTAATGGAGCTAACATCAGTCTTTTGGAAAGTGCATTTGGTGGGGTTTTTAATGCATTGTTTACTGTTAAGACCAATACAAGTTACATCAATGCTTTATACTAGTGCCTTGGCACAGAATTCCAACTTACTCAGGTTCTGTACATCAAGGAGGGTATCACTGCAAACTAATGCTAATGGTAAGAGCACGGTCACTTCATAGATGTCAAGTGCTATAGTAAAGATGCTTTTTAAGGGAAGTGCAGGGTAGTCACTGCTGTTTACATAGAAGAGGACTCTTAGAGTTCGTGTTCTTTGATAAATCAGTTAATAGAAGGAAAAGTTTGCTTTTTTTTTTCCTATGCAGTAGTTTGTTGTTGGTCCATCATGCTCTTCTTTCTGCCTCTGCCTGAACCCAAACCCCCTCGCAGCCTGACAGAAATGTTCGCTTACGCAGCTAGCCCTGCTTCAGTTTGTACTACATCCTTCTCCAGTGTTCGGCTGCGACATCAGAAGTCGATGTCCATGTCAGCCTCTGTGCACACGAAGATGATGTTGCCTCCAATAGACAATGGCGCAGATAACTTCAGGCCTATGTAAGAACCTGAAATCATTGTGAAACTAACTTATACCCACTGCTTCTTAACTTTGTGCTGTGGAATTTTAGTCCTAGATCGTTCTAGTATATATTGCCCACAAGATGTGTGTTTCCTCATTTTTTTTAGTCTTGTTTACATTTGTCTTGTGGTGTGTCAGGCTGTCTGTGACATAATCCTGCAATAGTGAACCTTAATTTTTTTCCTATTGTTAGGAGTATTGGACATTCCCTATTGTCAAAGTTTGTGGGAGACTTAAACTGTGTATCCTGAAGGACTTCACTACTTGGAGCGGTTTGCTTGTAGAGAATTTTGTGTAGGATACTTTCAAATTAGCAAGACTTTTAAAGATGTATGTATAGAACGTGGAGGGAGAGACGTTAAAGTTACCTATTGCTTCTCTTTCCTGGGAGGAAACTTTACTGGTCTATTCTTCTATCAGTATTCTCAGTGAAACATCATATGCCTAGTTGATCTGGTCTTTTCCAGGATACTCCTGTTTGCACTTTTCTGCCTATGTAGGTTTCTGTTTCGGCAGCCTTTTAATTCTAACTTCTTACAAGTTTTGATTCCATACAGTGCTGTAATAATGTTGGTATTTCCAACCCTGGCCTATATCAAAGTGTCTGCTTATGCTTTACTGTAGACCGTAGTGTTTTGTGTTTCCTGCTGAACCGTAGCGCTTCCGTGAAGGAGCTCTAGCGTTGTTTTTTTTGTTTTCTGCTCTAGCACCATTCCCGATCAAAGAACTCCCGTTGCTTCAACTCACAGCATTAGCAGTGCAACCACACCTGATCGTATTCGTTTCCCCAGAGGAACGGCCAGCCGGAGCACGTTCCACGGGCAGCTCCGGGAGCGACGCACCGCCACCTACAACGGCCCGCCCGCCTCCCCCAGCCTGTCCCACGAGGCGACGCCGCTCTCACAGACTCGAACCAGGGGGTCCACTAACCTATTCACTAAGCTAACTTCAAAACTAACGAGAAGGTAAGCCTCTTTAAAGCTGTAACGCGGCGCTTTCCTCTTTTCTCGTTTGTTTTTATAGTAGAAATACCCAGTGCCTCGTTGTTTAGGTGGGTTTGTCTGTGTTCTCTCATTAATAGCTTAATTTCTGCAACTTGAAATGCACTTGCTTACGATTTTTTTTGTGGTTCTTTTTTGGTTACAGAAGCCATTTGTTTTTAGCAGTTGGGTCAAAGTGGGATTAAAACCGTTTGGTCTGTGCTGTTTCTTCTGTGCTCTTCAATTTCATGTCATGAGTGCCGCAGAGATGAAATATTTCAGCTCAGTTGAAAAGCTGCTCACTGACTGTGTGGCCTGTCAGTGGATGGTATAAACTAGGATCCCAGTCTCAATGTTTAATGTAGCATTAAAAGCTCAGATTGTGTTTCCCAGTCACTTGCTCTGTCAGTGTTTCCAGAATAACCTTGCTGGCAACACACAAATAGAAGTATGACAGGTGAAAGGGTAGGGGCAGGAGACAAAAACTTCTCTTGGCAGTACTAGGGTTTCAGTCTAGGCAGGAGTCTGGTCAAACCTTGAAAATTTATTCCTTTTTTGACCTTTAGTTCATGTGCAGGTTCTGGCTTTGGTGTGATGGTGTTTTGGTCTAGCCAAAGCCTGGCTTAAGCAGGCATTGCTCCTACACTAACAGTTTTTATTCTACTTGGATTTCTAATCTCAAATCCATGTGTGATTTAAATTGATACCTGCAAACCCTATAACGGAAATCCACCTTTTTTCCTTCTGTTTTAAAACCTGTCAGTTCACACACCACGTACTTTGGACCCCTCTGATTACCTACAACTGTTGTTTGCAGAAGTGGGGGCTTATTTGCCTTTAAGATAATCCCTGAGATTTTGTACCCTCCTCATCATGTGAAGTTTTTGGACAGTCTCATTCTGATCTTGGCCTGCTAGCTTTTGGTTTAGACTTAGATCACATCAGGACCAAGCCATTTCCTTCCTGTTTGTTTTATGCCTGTAGGTGCCTCCCTCTCAGTATCCTCTTTGTAGTCTCTCATTCCTAGAGCAACGCTAAGCCAAACTCCGGTTTTTCACAAATGGCTGATTTCAATTTAGAGAACAAATTTCTTTGAAAATGTAGAAGTTACTTCTGTGAAAAACAAAAACATGACAGTTTAATAAATGCTTTAATCTGCTCAGTTTTCTGCCAGGGAACACTTCCCTGGGAACTACTGTGCTGTAGGAAATGGGGTTTGAGGGCTTTTTTCCCCTTCTTTATCTGCTGAGAGAGGGAGATAGAAGTTTAATTTGAATATTTTTTAAGACTTAAGTCATCTGCTTTATATCAAGTGAACTATTAATCAGACACATCCTTTTGGCACTTCTTTTTTTTCTGTAGTTTTGTTTGTAATATCCTTACTTAATTTTCCATTTGACGTTCCAAATGTGGACACTCAAGCTGTGAACATGCAAACTTTTCACTCGGTTGTTTAGGCAGCATTCAAACTTCTATTATTGCCTCCGAGCTTCAGCTTTTGCAGTGCAGTGTGGTTTTCTTGGAGAAGTTTTTTCCCCACGACTTTTGACAGCAGTTTAAATTCCATCTGGACTTGATTAAATAACATGCAGTTGTAACACAATAGCACTGTTACAGATGGTTAGTTTGCACTTGGAGGACCTCCTCCAGCTGGGACTCTGTTACACTTGGTGCTGTACAAACTACTGAGGTGGATAGTGCCATCAAAGGACAGGGTTATTTTCTGCTCCTTAAAGAATTTTTTTTAAGCATTAAAACTTAGTTAGTTTATTCTATCATTCTCTGTGGGGAATTGGAAGGGTTTTTTATTATGAACTACTTATATCTTAATGTAGGCAATTGTTACAGCTTGTGCCACTAAATTAGCTAAATATTTAAGACAGTTTTTTGCACAACATGGCTGACCTGATGTTATGAAGGAAGGAAGAAACCTAACTCTGAAGATACTCAAGATATTGTTGAATTACTGATTTTTGCTTTCTATGGGAAATATATGAAGAAAATCCAAACATATTTTTATGTGACCTTGCAGATTTTGAGTTGTAAAGTGTTTTGACACCAGTACATATTTTAATTCATAACAAGCCCTGGTGACATATTTCCCTGAAAAATTTGGAATTAGCAGTGCCAAGAGTTTGACTCTTCAGACCCTAAATCATCTGCCTAATCTGAAACTGTATTGAAGTGTAATTTAATTGTGAATTTAAAATAAGATATTTTTGCATGCTTCACTCTAAATGCCTTTTTCAATTTATTTTGTACAACATTTTTTGTTAATCATTATTTTGGCTTAATTTCTTTTAGAAACATGTCATTCAGGTTTATCAAAAGGTAGGATTTATTTATATTTAAAAAAGTGGCTCCTGCAATTAACAACAGATTTGGCTTTCCTAGCCTTGGTTTTCTGAAAACTAAATTTCTTGCTGAGAACTAAATACTTTCTTTCTTCAGAGGAAAGCATAGAATAAATTCATTAACTCATGATGATACTTAAGAATCTGTGGCACCTGTATAACAAGATGCTAAGCATGCCTTGTGAATTCTTCTTTCTTTGATAGAGTTTGTAGTGCCAAAGTAATTCTGTTCTCTGTACTAATACACTTAGCATGCTTATGTTTGAAGAATGAGGTGTTTGATAACAATGATGAAAGTATAAATAAAACATAAGGTTACAACCAAATAAAGGTAAGTGATGTTAAATTTACGTTACCTCTTTATGATATTTAAGAAAAACAAAAAGATTGGAAGTGTTGTCTGCAGCTGATGCCATAGAAAGTAAACTGAGCATAGTTGTGAACTGAACAGTTTTGTGTGAAAGATTGAATGAAGGTGCAGTGGCTGTGTGTTTGTTTTAAAATGGGATGCATTTGTTGAAGTGAATTGTACAAAAAGTACAACGTTTATGCAAATTTATTAACAGAAGGGAAAAGCTCAAAAGTCTGAATCATGTTTCAAGTCCAAAGGATTTAATTTAGTTTTGCAATGTGGGAATGAATCAAGCTGCTATATATATTGTTAATCCGTTATGATTCATGAAAGACAGTTACACAATTTTGGTGTTCAGGTAAATTCTCCGGTAGAATTTCATAATAGCCTGTTTAGTTGTATTATATCTTGGAGCTTTTTAAAGGGTGGTACTTCCAAGTTGCTACTATTGATCAAAACCAGGGAGGTGGTCCAAAAATCAGACATCTGTTTTATCTTTCAAAATGCAGAGCTATCCATGTGACTTCTAATTTGAAATTTGTCAAGGAAATAATTAGGGAAGCCTGATATATGCAAAATGCTGCCTAAATTTGGATTTACTGTGTACAGTCTGAGGCTAAAGGTACCCTATCTGATTAAATGAGTAAATTCCATGCCATGGTAATAATAATCAGTGCTTTTCCAAACATGACCATGTTTAAAATTGGTGTTGGTTGGGTAGGCTGGCATTGTCACAGCTGACTTGAGAAAAGGAGCGTGCAACATCTGTTAGTTAAGGAAAGAAACCATCCAACACAGCATACAGATGAAACTGAGCAGTGGCAGTGGTTTTAACCCATCATGCATCATGAGCTGTGGGGTGCAGACCACTTTACTAGAGGGAGCTTTTGTCTCTGTCTGTAGTCACATGCCTTTTAAAACAAAGAATTTTGATCATTGCAATCTCTGGATGTATCAAAGTTCGCTACACTGCTGCTCTAAAGAAAGATGGGAAGTGCTAGTATGAGTACAGTGTTGAACTAGAAGGTTACTGTTCAAATTTGAGACTTAAGGTAATTTTTAGATAATTTTAAAAAAAGAATTTCTTTTGACTGGAGGCCAGGAGTCTTAGACCATTATGGAAATAGCTGCTACAGCTTCCACAAATATGTCTTTGAATAAGAGATTTGCCAAGTCTTACACCACCTACACAGGAGCAGACTGTGCTTTTTAAATTCTGTTTTTAAGTGGGCATGGTGTCCCTCCATACCTGATCTGTGTGTAGGTACAAAAACTGAAAATTTTGGGGGGTTTGCCAGTTTCTTCTTGCTGTATATGCTATGAATCTTACCTAAGCTCACTGCATTTGATACTGAAAAAACTACTGTAACCCAGTAGCATGTATACATAGTACCACAACATCAATTCCAGGGAGCTGAATAAAAGTAGATAATCAGTCACTCCTTATTAAACTACTGAGTTTAAGTATTGTACTCAGTACACAGATACATATATATATATATACACACACACATATATGTATGTATGTTTATCTTGTACTATGCACTGTCCTTGCCAATCTGCATATTGTGGAAGTCTTAACTTTTTCTGACAGCAAAAGTGACTCAGTGTTCTGGATTTTATTGCAGCATCATTTCTCCATTTCCACAAAGTGGTCTTATTTTATCATCTTGCACTTTTTGTTGGTTTTTCCTTAGACAGTTTTCTTTGTGTTTATTTGGATTTTGAAAACTGACTATACAAAGATGTAAAGAACAGGAAACACAGCATAACTCAGGACAGATGCGTGGAGACAGTCTGATTTGTGAAAGCCTTTCACAAATCGTAAGGGATATAATGCGTAGGTGTTGCATGACAAAGAGAACATAACTTGCCTATGTATTTGCTCCATTCTTGAGACCAAGGAGCATCTTGGTCTATAAAATCAATTTGTGTAAAAACACAAGCAAAAGCAGAAAATTTAGAACACAGACTGGCACAGAAGTGAAGATTGTATTAGCAGTGAGGAGGCCTTGGGGCTGCATCTGACTTACAGACCCACAGAAACAATACTGGCAGTACAGTAAGTGACTGTTCCCAAAGCATCAGTGCTAGGCTGTAGAACTGGACTGTATCTGTGTCCATCATGAAGGAAGGAGGGACTGTCAGAGCTCTCCAAAGCTTGGCATCATCCAGAGCTTATATATGAGGGTGTCACTGAATGCAGTTGCTTGTGCTCAATGAATGGAACACTGATGCATGGAAAAACTGAACAAAGTAAGGGGTTTTCTGAGAGGCTCCCATGAGAGGGTGTTTATTATTTCATAGTGGCAGGTACATTATAAATAATGACCTTTCTTAGATTTAGAGTACAGTGGTTTACAAACGGAATAGTTTGGCTTAATTTCAATCTGAAAAGGGTGTCAGAACATCATTGGGGATTTTTCCTTACAGACTTCTCTGGACAGATTCCAGCCACAGTAAGGTTATTCACTGTTGGGGAAACTGGTTGTGCTCCCATTTTCTACAACCTTTGGCAAGTTTGAAACCAAAACACAAACCCCACAAAAATCCATAAATGTTTGCAGGTCTTAACAAAGCTGCCATCTGCCACTTCATAGGAACACAGTAGGCTCTTTAAAGTTCAAATACTCTGAATTTTTCAGTTTGGAAGTATTTTCTAATTTGGTTGCTTTGCCCACTGAAACAATCATTTGAAAAGTCTGAATGTGTTCAGTTGGTACAGGTGATGGTTCTTTCCTACCTACCCCTTTTTGGTCCTATAGAGTTGCAGTAGAGGATGACTTTGTGGGTATACAGGCATGAAAAATGTTTTTCCACCTTCCCATGAAAATAACTCCAACAGCTGCCCCCTCTGAAGTGCTGGAATTATTCAAGGACTTACCAATTGTTTACTTCTTTTTTTTGCCATACCCTTTTTGCTTGTGACACCTATGCAGTACCTCAGAGAGCTGGCTTCTGATGAGATGCTGCTGTGACAAGCAGCTCGTAGCTGAGTGACTTTCCACTTTATTAAACTGCAGTTGCATTGCAATATCATTTAAATTTGAATCTGAGCTGGCTCTGTGGCCCATGCAGCAAGTGCTGCCACCATGCCCCTTGCAGTGCCTGCACAGCACCTGGTCCCTTGTGACAGGGACTGCCAGAGTCATCTTACAGGGCTGATCCCTCACCACAGCCCTCAAAAGGAAGGAAAGGAGGAAATTAAGCCTTGTAACACCCCACACACCCTGATATAAATACCACTGTGCATCAAAAAATAAGCTTACTGTCTTATGTTCCTATCCCTAGAGACCTGTCAGTCAAAGTGCTGTAATAATTTACATTACTCAGGGAAGCCAAGAACTACCTTTAGATAGTCTTGGTAAGAGCACTGTAGAGGCAGCATCCTTCTGAGCAGAATTAACACTGATACACTGAGCCACACTGCTGCAGTCATGGGAAGGTGTAGAGGGAGATAATATTCCCCTCAATTCCTCTTGATCCTGGGCTTTATAAAAATGGTAGCAATCTGCAATGTAGCATTAAGCAGTGCAAGAAGGCAGAAAGCTTAACCTTGCTCTTGGGTGTGGAAGGTGCATCAATGTGGGAATTAATGGGATGAGTTACCACAACTTGAGAAGTCTTGGATTTACCTCTTAAACTTTTGTTAAAATGTATATGCATCTTCTTTTGCATTAAAAGATTTAGGTATTGTTTAAACACCTCAGCTCTGATGTGCATGCAAATACACAAGATGATCAGGCTTGTCTGTAAATAGGGTTGGATTTTTTTCAGATACGTATTTTATTCCCAGATAAAACTTTTAAATATCACTAGCCTAAAAATAATTGGGAGTTATCTCTCTTAGGAGTTACTTACTAAGTAATACAATCACTTCAGTATGCTTCCTAACTTTAGTTTCACATTTTCTGCTTTTAGAACTTGAGCTTCATTCAGTTAGTTCTACAGATTTAATATATAAACATACACTGTTAAAATTAGTTATGGTTGCTTTGAAAACTGCAGTTTATAGACTTCCATTTGATTTGACAATATGTTATATTCTGAGTTTGGCCTAACATACAAAGTTCTTTACATCTTTGTTGATTTGTATTTTAACACATCTTTGGTATGATTGCAGTATCTTTTAGCAGCTACTCAGATATTGTATATTGTAGTGTAAGATTTGTCTTCTCTTTCCCACTTCCTTTTGCTTCTGCATTCTTTTCAATGAGGCTCCCGACTGAATATGAGAGGAACGGGAGATTTGAGGGCTCAAGGTGAGGGTAAAATTTTTGTTTAAAATGTTATTTAGGTGAGTTTGAACCTTTCTCCCCTTGATTATGTGGTATAGTGGCTTCAGGCAGCAGCTTTTGTTTCGTGTAAGTCATTGAAACTAAACAAAGAAGCATTTCTGTCTGCAAAACAGCTTTGAAGCACTTACTGACTTGGTTCTAAACTTTCATCTTTCCTGTTGCCTTTCCCTTGTGTGGCTTTTTTTTTTTTTTTGCATTTTAATCATTGTAATTTGCTGTTGTTGTGTAGATGTGTAGATAAGTGGTCTCTAGTGAGGCTGCAAATGTGTGGAATAACCGCTGAAAGGTGGTAAGGTATTTCTCCTCTCCAAAATCACAGATAGTTAAATATTTTTCATGTTATACTCTTTGTCCAAAATCAGCATATCAAAAAATTATCGAACTTGTGCTGGTTTTGCCAACTCTTTCAAGTAGAAAAAGCTTTCAGAAGTAAAATCAGCATTGAATAAAAGTTTTCTCCCCTGGCCCCTTGCAGCCTTAATAACTTAAAACCTTAAAATAAAATACTCTTTAATTTGCTTGATGAATTTTATAACATCTGGCAAATCACATACCTGGATTTGACAGCATAGTCCTGTGACTTCTCAAAGTCACTGGAAGTCTTTTAATAGAAGGGAAATTATGAAATATGTTATCTTTAAGAAATATGCTTATTTAGTTGTGGCCTTGCTATCACTTTTTATTTAACTTTTTCATAATTGCCTGCTTCATGGTAGTAGAAAGAAAAACATTGTGTAACCAGAAATTCATTGCCAGCTATTTTAAAGAGCAGCTTGCACTTGGAGGCTCAACACGAGACTTAAACTGCATGGTTTGGGGTCAGTTAGGTTAGGTCTTTTCAAGAAATAGTTAAGTACAGCAGTCAATATATTTAACTAAATTTGAAGAGGCAACTAACAGTGTGCAATCATCCACAAAGCAAATCTGTGTTTTTTTTCCCTGGAGGTCCAGATGTAGTTCCTTATTCTTTAGCTGTGTGACCACTGATTTTAATTAAAGTAGAAGAATGATTGCAAACTAGAAATTTCTGGAACGTTTCTTTCCCTTGTACTGTATAACTTTACTTATCCTCACCAAAGGAAAGGCTTTATTATTTAAAAAACAAAAACAACTCCCCCCAAAAAAAGTTGCAGACTTTGTAAATACAGGCTCAGTATTTCGTTCTTTATCCCTTAAAACTGTCAGAGTAATGGCAACTTTATTATTCACCATCTTTGCAAACTACATTGAGGAGTTGTCTAATAATGACTTCAGCTCTCCTTCCTGCACATCAGCCTCAGAGGCATTTCACTGCAGCGCCTGTAGACACAAAAGACTTCATCACTGTACCTCTCTCAGTCATTGGTATTTAACAAATTACTGACCAATTTAGGATGAAGCATCTCCTCTCTGCTGAAGGCAACCCCAATAGCTGCAGCGTGGTGGGTCCCCAGGGATCATCTCAGCCACACCCAGCACAGGAAGGCCAGAGTGTAACTGAACTAGCCCAGATCTGGGGGTGCATGTTGACCCTGGGGCAGCAGGTGGGTGATCCTGGTCCTGCTCTCCTTCCCCTTGCTTCCAGTCAGCTACTGTGGGACTCCGTGGGCCCTCCCAGTGCTTGGTCTTCAACCTGCTGCACAGGAGGAGGTGCAGAGGAACTCCCAGCACTCGCTCCATTGTGTCTAAGTGAAGCACCTAACAGGGACTGGGACTCCCTGAGCACCCTTTTGTCACAAGTAGCTGCTATTTGAATGTTCCAGAAATTTCTAGCACAGAGCTGGTGTTTCAGCTGTCACTGTGGCCCGAGAATAGGGTTTTGAGCAGAACCTGCCTTAAAATCAAGTGGTAGGTGATGTATGTAGTTCTTCCTCCAGAAACTCATTCCCCTGTTGCTTCTGAACCCAGTGACTTCCAGTTGTGTCACACATGGTGCCATACCTTTGTTTCGGCCCCAGGAACTCATGCTTTACCCTGACTGTGTGTGTACAGCAGCTGGGAAAGCAGGGCTTGGCTCGCAGCTGGAGCCTCCAGATGCTGCTCTGATACCCGTAGTGTGTGTTGAGTGTTAGTTTGCTTCACTAATGTGACCCATGAGGGAGGTGGCTGGCCCTGCTAACTCATAAATTCCTGTCTTTCAGCCGCAATGTAGCTGTGGATCAGAAGGATGAGAACAAGGAAGCCAAGCCTCGGTCGCTGCGTTTTACCTGGAGCATGAAAACCACCAGCTCCATGGATCCCAATGACATGATGAGGGAAATACGAAAGGTCCTGGATGCCAATAATTGTGACTATGAACAAAGAGAGCGTTTCTTGCTTTTCTGTGTCCATGGAGATGGGCACGCGGAAAACCTTGTACAGTGGGAGATGGAGGTGTGTAAACTGCCAAGACTGTCCCTGAATGGAGTTCGCTTTAAGCGGATATCGGGAACATCCATAGCTTTCAAAAACATTGCTTCCAAAATTGCCAATGAGTTAAAGCTGTAACAAGAAAAATAGTTAAGTTGTAAATTAGTTAGCAATTTCAAGTGTTTTTGAGAATTCCGATGGAAATGTATAGAATAACATTTAGGCAATAACTTCTGCATCCTTCTGAATAGTGATATTAAAAAAAAAAAAGCTGCTGAGCTGGGAGGGAGAGTTGGACTTTTTTATAAGTGCACTACAGCATTAAAGTTGCCTACTATGTAAAATATTACCCCTTCTGCTTTATTTCCATTGCTCTTTGACAACAAATTGAAACACAGAATATATTCATTTAAATATGCCTCCTGTTTGTGTGGATGTGTGAATGTACAGTATGTGTGTAATATATAAAGTATTCTATGTAAACAATTCATTTACAACATCGAGCTGTACCAGTACCTCTTTTTGGGCTAATTTTGGTGCTAAAAATTGAAATGGCCAAGGAGGAAACACTTGAGTTAATATTTAAAATGACTGAAGCGATAACCAGTAAATGCAGCTTTACAGTTCACTGCTGTGTTAAGAAAAAAAAAGTGTGTGAAGGGTTTGGATTTACGGTTGTGAACATTATTAGTCCTGTTTTCTAAGTAGATCTCATGAGATTATTAAAAATTCACTTTTACTGAGTAAGTCTTGCATTATATTTTGCCCACCTATTTATTATTTAAGTCTGAATCAAATTTTAATAATGTAGTTAATTTGTGCATTAATATTTGGGTAAACGCTTCCATTCTTCTGCTTTTGCTAAACTACTAAAATTGTATCTTTGTCCTTTTGGCTTATGGGTATTGATCGCAGCTAAGAACACGTCTCTGTTGTTCCACCGTTCCTCTAGGGAATGGGGCGGTCTAAAAGGAGGTGCTAATTGCTGACTAGTCACTTTCTTTCAGAGCAAGTTTTCCACCTTAGTCTAGGTCAGACTGATACAAAGCACAAAGGGGCTCTCAAATAAAGGCCATCCTTCACTGCAAAGCCGCCACATCGCAGTCGGTGCCGCTCCGAGCTCTCGCTGCAGGTAGGGCAGTGCTGTCCCTTCCACACACAGTATTGAAACCCAAAAGCGGGAATCAAATTGGCTGCTGATCTCCCCGTGTTGTAACGCCCCAACTTGCTCAACTACAGCCATAGGCAGTAGCAGTGAAACCTTCTCCTTGCAGCTCCCTTCCAGCGTGCTTCCCCTTGGCTCTGGTCGTGTTGCTTTTGATGGCTGTGTGCCAGCTGTGTCTCTGGCTCCTGCTGCTGAGAGAATCCACTGTCCTCTGTTAACGTGCAGTGTGGAAACCCGCCCTGGATGAACCCTCTGATGGCCAACTAGCTTTCGGTAGGACATGAAGCTGCTCTGGGATAGTCCCCACTTTTTAACCATCACTGCAGTGAGCCGGATCTGATTTTGCAAACTAGAATGAAGAGATTTCTTCATGCGTTGTTTCCTACTGATACTCGGTTTATTCCATCGAGGACTTGTGTAGATAATATCCTGCATTATCTACTTGACTTTTTGTATTAATGTTTTGTGGTTATATTTCAGTGAAGCACTTAAGCATGTACTTAACATGTGCTTTAAACTGGAGCCTAAATTTGCATTATAAATTTGCAGTGAGCTAATAGTTACTCATAGTACACAGTTCAGATTTGACCCGAGGTGAAAATGCAAAGTCCTTAATATTTTGCAAGTTAGTTCTTGTGATCTGTAGTCTGTGAAGGCAGCAGACTTCCCGTCTCTTTCCCCCTAAGCATTGATATTGATTATGCTAGTTTAAAGGGTAATCATAGTTGTTAAGTGTAGTAAATATTCCTGGATTTACATTTTATTCTCTGTATATTCTGTATCATGCCATGGCTTGAGAACTCCAGGTGCTACCGGAGTTCAGTTGGCTTTCAGTGCTCTGCCCGTGCCTGTGCTGCTCAGTATGGTTTTTTCCATGAAAACTCCGTTTTGTAATAGCAATAAGACATTTCAGGGCAGTCATTGTACTTTCTCAGGTGAATGGTCACCTATCCTTTCACTTCCTACGTTTTAAGCACTCCTCCAAATGTATTTTTTTCACCCGGCAGTGCACTTTGTTGTCTGAACTGAAAAAGTGTTCTGATAAATGATGTAAATCTGTATTCGATGGAAGTTCCAAAAGGTTTCATATTAAATGTTTTCTGAAATACTCTCTTCCTACTTCACCTGTTAAGTATTTAAGTGTTTCTAAAAAAAGTGCACCAGTATCATTCTTTGGATATTTAAAGTTTGTACTTAGTTTGGTTTTTTTATAAGTGTTCTCAAAAGGTTCTTTCAGAGTAAATCTTTATTTGAGGTATTAAAAAAATGACTTATTATAATCAGAAACAGATTTTTAACAGCTTCCTTCCCAAATGCCTTGTAAAATTACTGAGTTGCAAGAATATACCCTTGTTTCTTTAGCACACTGCATGCTTGGTGTTCAAGCCTCTGGGAGTTGCCTGGGAAGGAAAACTGCTTTCTTCATCTCTCCAAACCAAAGATGAACTTCTTCACAAACACAGGCCTTTTACCTGCTCATATTCCTTGAAAATCTGTGCAGGTTTGCAGGCACTGCTGCTGATAGGGTTCTGCAGAACCACAGCTGGTTTTTCTCTCCTTCAGGGGCAAGTTTTAAAAATAATCAGAGGTCATTGCGTGGTGAGGAGGTAGCAGCAGGCCCTGGGTGTTTGGGATATGTGAACAGCAACCAAGAAGCATTTTTGTGTAATGACATGACTGGTGTCCTGGAATGTGTGGACCAAGTGGTGTGTTGGGGGGTGTTTGTAACAGACTTCTGACTGAAACCAGTGTCATCCAGCTCTAAAGATGTCTCTTGATTGCTGGGTCTGGCAGAGAAAAATGTCTTAGAGTTTGAGATGCAGGGATTTACTGCATTAAATAAGAGTGCTGAAACATACATACATAAAGTAAATGTCTGAACACTGAGCAGGAACAAGTTGAGATAGACTTTTTCTCATGCAAACCTTCCCTGTACTTAGGATTTCTAAAACACTTCAGTCTGACCTCTCCACAAGGTCTGAGGTCCTCAACCATGTCGAGAAGAGGTAGAGAGAGGTAGGCTAGAGGAACAGCCAGTCCTGCTGGTCTAAGTGTTTTGCACACTAACTCTGTTCAGGCTGCAGCATCTGGTCTGACCTTTGTGGGTTCAAAGATTTTAGTATGATATTTGGGTAAGGTTAACATTTTTGTCTTGTTTCAAGATAAAATACAGTGAGATACTGTGGGGGGGGTTGGGTTTTTTTAAATTAGAGCATTTCATGTCAAGGTAATTGGATTATTTTTTTTAAAAAATCTGAAATTATCCATATGTTTATGTTGTAGAAAAGAAGCGCGAGGTTCAGGAGTCCTTCTGGTCACATGAAAAGATTGTAGCAGATCTGGAATTTAAATAGAGAATCTCTCCAGTTAAAAGCTCAGCTATACATGGGCCCGTTGGGATAATGTGTAGAGGCTTTTAATCAGTATTTCCCACAGCTGCTGTGTCATAGACCATGTTGTGGCTTGCAGTTTAATTAGGACTGCAGCCAACCCAGAGCCATTTTATCTGTGAGCCCTGGTCTGGAGCAGTTTGTTCATGGCTGCTTTGAGTTAGAACTGCTTGGCCAGGGTGGCCTCTGTTCTGAAGGGCTCAGGTGCCTCCCTGGGTATGGGCAGAGACCCCCTGTGAACTGGTGTCACTGCATTTCAGGGGTGGGCTGGTTGGGTGTTTCTTGCTGTTACCAGCTACCCAAGACCGTGTATTTCCTTAGTAACTAAAGAGTTAAATATTTAGAGAATCTCAGTAGTAGGATGGTATTTCTGCTGTCTGGGGAGGGTCATATTAATACGCGATTTTTGTTTTCCAATTCACATTGCAAATCTTTCAGAATAAATAACAGTTTTGGAAAGCTGATACCACTGTAAATTAACATTTAATTTTAAAACACATAGAGTTGCAACTGTCCATATTGTATCATTTCTGTAAGTTTTCATAGAAAAGCCCTTGAGCTTTCCATTAGAGACAGGCTCATGTTATTACAGATCACTGGTGCTGCCAATGAAACCCCTGATCTGACATTCTCATGAAGTGTGATGAAAATCCACCTTTGACTGGAGTTTTTCCCTCCAGCAGCAGTGAGTTAGTTGTTTCACTGATTTCACCACTGACCATTACTCCATCACTTCAGAGAACAAACTTACCCAGCAGGAACGGGTGTGAGCTTCGGAAAAAGCTCAGCCTGGTGCAATTAGTAAGAACTTTTTTAGAAGTTCAACTTCTGCACACCTAAGGCCTGTCAGAGTCCTGCATTACAACAGCAGAAAATGCTTAGAGAAGACCAAGAACAAGGTGGATACAGTAATTGCTCTTGTGTGTGTGCTCCTTCTGGCAGATAAGAGCAGAAAAAGGCAAACTAGTAAACTCACTGGTAGAAGTTCGTGGTTTTCATGCTCCTGTTTCTGCCAGTCTCTTCTCAGTGCACTGCCAGGTACTGCCTCCAAGCCAAGGGGCTGGATGAAATGAGCAAAACCACGGAGGAGCAGTCCCTTCACCACTCAGAGCTTCTGAAGCTGAAACAGTTTGGTATGTGAAGCAAGGGGATTTGAAAGACCCTTAACTCTTAGCCTTCTAAGAATGTTTTAACCTTCGGTACAAACAGTGGGCTCTTGTTCCAGCAATAACTGAAAACACAAGGGTGTCAATACCAACACTGAATCCTGTAAGTATCTGCACAGAAGCCAAGTTCAGGGCATTAATTGTCAGTTGTTGGGGAGTTCACCTTCAGCTAAAAGTGCCATTAGACACCTTGTAGTAGTTGTGACTTGGCAGGTAAGATGTTTATTGGCAGGGGAAAGGAATGGTTTTGCTTGGTTTTTGCTTACGTGTGTTGAGCACTTGGAACTGTGTACTCAGACTCTCATGTAAAATCCATGTGGGGTGGCCATGGTTATGGTTGCTGTGGGAACCACAGCATGGAATTTCAAGGCATAGAAATGATGCAGTTCTCATTCCATTAATACCCTCAGTGTTATCGTTTTAACATCCTTACAAAATTCAGGGCACAAAACCAAAATATTCCTACAGTTTGTGTTTCCTTGTAGTTGCTGATCACACAGAATGTATTAGGTGAATAAAATCAGATAACAAAATACCTCACCATGAAGAGAATTCTGTTGAAACATACGCAAAATCAGAAAGTAAAATGCTGCAGGTTTTCAGTCGTTTGGCTGTCCTGAGGTAAAGTCCTGTTTGCTTGGAGGTGTCTCTTACCAGGAGCTCAGCTTGGTGTGAGCGCTGTAACCAGCAACAGACAGCGAAGTTTCTGAGCAGGGAATTATTTCCTCCCTCCGGCTTACCCAGCCAAAAGGCATGAAATGAAGCATTTTCACACGTGTTTCCACATAAATGGGGAAAACACCGCCTGACAGGAGCTTGGAGGCGTTGCTGTAATTGTCCAGGGGAGCAGGGGCTGGTGGCGTGGGAAACACAGGGGGCTGCCCTGCAGCACCGGGGGCTGGGTGGGTATGGATGGTCCCTGCTGGGGGAGGCACGGCGAGCTGCAGAGGGGACGCTGCAGTGTCTGCAGTGGCCACAGGATGTCTCTCAAATGCAGAAACAGCCCTGCTTGGGGTTCATTTGGAGTATTGTTAGAGAAGAGCTCCAAGGATCACTCGCTCCATGCGATTTCACATCTGTTATCGGTCCTGCCATCTGCTCGGGCAACTTATGTCTTAAAAGCATTAGGGAGGAAGATGGGCCACAAGGTATTGATGGAAGTTGTGTATTTTTCTGCTTGAAATATAATCATCCAATGCTACGTTTAATTTTCCACTTTGTTTTATTGTCTTTGGACCTGAGGTGTAGTTTCAATGGGCTTTACCTTTGCCATGGAAAACCTGTAGGGCTGCAAAACCCTTTCCCACTCCTTTGTCAGGCCTTGTTCAGTCTCCTTTCCTAGAAAACTACCACATCAGGCAGCAAGCTTTTCTACTGAGAAGGGCAGAAGTCTTGTTGAATATTTAAATTTGTTTGCAGCTCATTTTATGAGTAAGGATCTTTGTTTTCGTGTTTGGAAATTTAATTGCTGAAGCTATTTTGCTGTTCATCGGTCTAATCAAGGCTGCAAAGTGCAGCCAGCCTTTTCTGAAATAATCTGGGATCACTTGCCATTTATATTCCACTGTATTAGTAGCTCTCTAAAGCTTTATGCCTGGCATTTTCCATGCCTACAGTCTGTTTTATTCTTCAAACAAATCATGTCACTTGTGCTTCAAGTAGGCAAGAAGTGAAACTTCCTTATTTGCTCAGGATTTTTTTTTTTTTTCAAATCACATATTTTGCTCTGGCTTTCACTTGTATTACAATCCAAGTTTTGCTGTTGGTGAATTAATAGTGGCTGGTGTACTAATATTTATCACTGGGATGTTTGGACTTGGTGAGTGGAAATTGGAGGGGCTGTTTATTTCGGTTGATCTCAGGCTCCTCCGTGTTCTTTCTGTCAAGGAGCCCTGTGTCTCATCCCCTCCTGCTGCTGCTGCTGAGGCTTTTCCTGAGCCTCCCGAGGCAATGCCTGGAGTGTTGGTTGCAGTGGGAGTGACTCTGGTGGGAGCAGCAACAGCAGAGCTTTGCTCCTTGGGAAGTTCTGTTCCTCCTCACCCATCTGGGAGCAGCCACCAGAGCAAATTCGTGGGGTCAAATATATTTTAGTGGTTTTATCTAACTGACCTCTTGATGAACCTCTTTATCCCTGGCTTCTGAAACTTGTTGCTTTTTCCTTATCTCCAGAGAGGAGCCTTGGCTGAACTCTTCTGGCTGAGCACTTGGAGCTAAGCCTCGCTTCAAGGGACAGTCCCTTTTTGTGATCTCTTGTCAGAACTCCCTGAGTCTCTCCAGACCAGATCCGTGAGTGCCCTTCCAGCTTGGGAAAGAGTGCAAGTGCTCCAGGGCCCTTGAGGCACCTCCGTGCTGGTCTGTGGTGCAGAGCATGGCAAGTGCAATGGGATCTCCTCCGTGTTCAGTTGCTGAAGTGAATCCTCAGCCCTGGAGGACAGTTAAGCTCAGTTAGGGTCAAGGCTGTAATGAATGGTTGAATTTAGAGCAGTCCCTACAATAAGAGGAACAGAGTCACCAGTTTGGAATTACTTCAGTTCCTGGGTGTTTTCCAGGCTTCTCCTTAGGGAATCCAACCCCTCACCAGAATGCTCTTGACATGTGGGGGCCTGGGCAATGTGTGCATGGACAGAACACCCAGCAAGGGGCTGCGTGGGCTCTGCTCATGAGCAGGGGCCGGGCTGTCCTGTCGCCCTGGCTCTCAGGGAGCAGCCCTGCTCTTGCTGTAAGGCCACCCTAAGCAGAAGGAAAAGCTTGTCCTGGCCGTGTTGCTGTAGGAAACCACACCCCTCTTCTTCCCCCCCTGTGGTCCTTCGGCTCCACTTAGGAGAGACATCAAAAGTACTGCAAGGTAAAAAGAGAGCAATGGTGGGAGCTCACCAGTGAGCAGCATCTCAAATGCCCCCTGGCTTGTGTGGATTTGAGTCTGGGGCTCAGCACACCATTTCCCACATCATCTCACACTCTGTTGGAGCAAACAGCTCTTGGGGTGAAGCTGCAGCCCACAGGGGCTGTTCCCCCTCCAAGCTCTGTGTTCTCTCCCACCTGTCTGCCTTGCAGGTTCCACAGCCACAGGGAGGACAGGCTGAGCCCAAGTGCTCACGCACAGTGTGGCCTTTTCTCTGGGAAACCAGCCCAAAAACTGTGACAGTTCACAGCAGGGACCTGAGCTGCCGACCAAGAGGCAGCTCCCCTTGAAAGGTCACTTTCCAGGTCAGAGCTGCACTTGGGGTGAATGGTGGTGGAACAGGGATGAATTCTCCTGTGCTCAGAGGAGCTGAGCTTTGGTTTGTGCACCTAATAGCTTAAAAATACTAACTTAAAATAGCAAACACTCTTCTCCAATTTTCTTTCTACTTCTGACATGATGAGCTTGGTCTGCCAGGGTGGGCGTTGCGTGATGTAAAATAGTGAGGGGAAAAAATTGCCATACATCTGGTTAATTCTGCTGAAGAAGCGGGGAAATGTGGAACCACCTTGGCAAAGCAGTAAAAGTAAAGGCAACGACAAAAGCATTTGTCAAGGATAAAAATAAAGCAGAGGGACGAGAGCCAAGGTTTATGGGGACACACGCTGTTTATTTAACCAGCATCCAGCATTTCTCATTAGCTTACTGTTACGTCTACCTTACCCTCCCCTTCTGTCCTCTGAGAACATGTGAGAATGAAGAATGTTTCATCCTTGCCTTTTTTTGTCACTCAGATGATGCCTTTTCCCAGTTTTCTGTCTTGGAAGTGGTAGTGTTCCAAATTTCATTGCAAAGCTGAGTTTCATTGATCTAGCAACAGAGTTCAGGAAAGGCAGGGGATGAAAACAATTCCTAAATTTGGACTGAACCAAAGATAGACATGCTACTAAATGAAAAACCAAAAACCTGGAAGTAAAGCTTTGCATCAGGATGGCGTTGCATTGAAATCTGTGGTTATGCTGATTTGTACCCATTTCACTGGCTATGCCAGAGGATTTTCTGGACGCCTCACAGGCAGGCTGTAGGGTGTGGAAGTGCAGCACAGAAGAGGCACCCCCAGTCCTGATGGTGACTGCCTAGGCTGGTGGGACATTCAAGCTGAGAACTAAACCTCAGTCTCTTCTCAAAGGAGTGCCTGACACCCACCCTGCCTGCAGAGCACCCTCCAGCCTGGCTTCTGGTGCAAGAGCAAAGGGCTGAAGCATAAAAACAGATTGCCCTTGGAAAAGGTCTAGCAAGTTGTGGATACCTGTCCCTGGAACTGTTCAAAGCCATGTTGGATGGGGCTTTAAGCAGCCTGGACTACTGGAAGGTGTCCCTACCACAGGGTGGAACTGGATGATCTGTAAGGTGCCTTCCAACCCAAACTACTCCTTGATTCTATGAGCAGGTTCTTCAGCTCACAGACCTTCTTTGTGCAGCTTGGGAGGACCCCCACCAGCTCTCTGGTGCTCTGATGAGCAGCTCGTGCCCATTTAGAAATCAGTGCGTGTGCCAAGAGTCTGCAGTCACCAGTGAATCTGGGCTCCTAAATCAGTTCCTGAGTCTGTGGCTACCAGTGCTTGTGTGGTGCTGTACAATTTGCTGTTGAGCCTGAAGGGCACACAGCCTCCCTCCTCTCCTCGTGTTTCTGGGGCGGACAGCAAAGGAAATGAGGTGCTAAACCCGGTAGGAGCTAAAACACAGCCCTGCTCAGCCTTGATGCCATCGGAGACAAAAAGGCCTGCCAGCAATCCCACTCACCAGCTGCCGTGTGGAAAATCCTGGAGTGTGCTGAGATTCAGGAAAAGGTACTAAAATCTGCCTTTGGTGACGGGGGTCCCTAACTAGGCCATGTCCTAAAGCAGGAGACTGAGCAGAAGTGGAGGCGAGTCTAGAGGAGGAAAGGCTGGAGCGATCTGATCTCAGCTTCTATTTCCAAGCAGGTGAAATAGATCAATGGATTTGGAAAGGGGGTAGCAGCAGTCCCTTCCCCTGGCACGCTTCTCCCAGGCATTGCTGGAGGATTGGGTCAGTTTTTCGGACAGTCACTTGTTCCTGCTCCCAGTTCCTCGTAACAGGGACACCCGTGCGCGGTCACAGTGGTCACTGCTGCCTGCCCACAGCAAGGGTCTGGCCTGACAGGTATGGGGGAGCACCCACAAGGAATAAGATCACCCCCTGGCACATCCTTCTCTGGATGTGGTTTTCCACAGAGGAGCACCCTGGGCTGCTGGTGTCTTACCCTGTATGGCAGAGCCCTGGCTGGCAGGGGTGGTGCTGCCCCAGGACAGGGGCGAGCTGGGGAATGAAGGACAAAACTCTGCCTAATCATAGCAAAAAGCCTCTTCTTATCTCAGCTGGTTTCATTTCTCTGTTTTGGTCTGAATCCAGGTTGGGCTGGGGCCAGGACACTTCTTAGCTCTGGTTTCTTGTTTAGTTGCTAGACCAACTTCTCCCTTGGCTGGCTGGAAGCTCTTCTGCTGACGTTCCGTGTGGCTGAGAGTGGCCCCTGTGCGAAAGAGGAAGGAAAGGTCCTGATCTCACACAGGGGGAGTGGTGCAGCTTGTGCAAGTGTCAGTCACAAGGCAGGAAGAGTAGGAGTCAGACTTTCCCAAGCCTGAAGTTAGATCTCTTTCTGGCCGCCACGATGAGTGTGGGTAGGCTGAAGTGTAGGACAACAAAAGCTCTCTGTTGGTAGATGTAAGTGGAGTAGTTTGAGAACATCCCAAATTTTCTTCTTGGCAAAGTGAAGCAACAATTTTTCACAATACAGTGAGAACTTTCCTGAGATTTTCTCCCATGGAGAAGGGAAGCGAAAGGGGTTCAGAGTATGTGAGGAGGACTTTCAAGCTTATTTTATAGTCATAAGGCTCAGGAAAGAGCTACAAGGAGGCACAGTACCACAGCCCTGTGGTTATTTGTCCTGTGTACAAGCTGCTGACCTTCCTGGAGGTCATAAATATTCAGTCAACTCAGATGGTCAGCCAGTGATGTCTCTGGGGAGCCAGAAAGTCTTCTGGATGCTCACTGTAAGGAGCTGGTGTCTGTTTGAAGGCGATGAAAAGGGCTGTACATCTCCTTGACAGCCCTGGCTGTGGCCAAAGTGTGGCCACCTGCATTGTCTGGACTGGAGATGTCCTGTGCATGTCCCAGGGAGGGAGCTGGGGGATCCATGCTGAAGTCTCCCTGTATGGATTACTGTGACCATCTCACTGACACCACTGAGGGAAGCAGCAAGCTGCTTTGTGAGTCCCTTAGCCTGAAGCAATCCACAAAAATCTAAGCTCTTGCTTAAACTGTCATATGCTTGAATTCAATTAAAGTTTTCTCCTTTGGCAAAGAAGCAAAGCCCCCTCTGATTCGGTGCTAGGCAGGAGCATTGCCCCTTCCCCTCCTGCCCCAGCCCAAGCTGTTCCCAGGCTGGCTGCCAGGACTTCATCCCTCCTGCCATGGCCATGGTCCTGCTCTCTTGGGCAGCTCCTCCCTACCTGTGACGTGCTGCAGACATTGTCCCTGGAGAATCCAAGGGAAGAAGCACTTGTCACCAGGAAAGACAGGTCTGTCAGATGCCTTTTGAAGCCTCAGAGCCCTGGGAGTGGGCAGGGCTGAAGTCGTGTGTTCTCAGAGCAAGAACATGCCAGAAGTCTGGAGGAAAAACAATTATGGAAATAAGAACAACAGTGGCAATCAGAACAGGTGGGATCAAGCTCAACACAAAGACAACATGTTGGCTGAAGCAAGGCATCTGTTTCCGTGGAAGAAGTCATCTGTTCCTGTGATGAGCCTGCACCCCTCCTTGCCTTTGGGGAGCTGAGAGGAGAAGACAGGAGGGGTGGAGGTGGCTCAGTGCAGTGGTGGCCAGACCTGGCAGTGCCTGAGCTTAAAGCAGAGCTCATTGCCTTGGTGTGCACATGGGAAAAAGCAAGGGAGCTCTTGTCCCCTCTCACTGCTCCCAGGCAACATCACCTGCAGCTTTTGTGAACCTCTGGGGCAAGCTGAACCTCAGTGGGGTGGACACAGCAGCAAAAGCCCGAATGCTTTGCAGGAAACATCGTGTCAGGTTTGGCCCTGTTCAGCTTGGTGGACTCTGAGGTGACAGTAGGGACCATTTGTGGCTTGAAATAGTTCAGTCCCAAATTGCAGTAACTCAGTGGTGGCAGTGGGTCTGTGGACTGCAGATGGATGGTCTGGAAATACAGCTGCAGAGGTGTGTGGAGTCTCATCCACAGCCTGCTGCTGTGGAGTCAGCCTGGGCTTGGAGGGTGATGCAGTTGGAGGTCAAATCCTGGTCAGTGAAGAGCTGTGCTCTGCCTGCTGGCACCATTTGGTCACAGCCAGTGGTGGTGGCAGCCTTCACCACCTGCACAGTGTCCTTGAGCCTGGCCCAAACCCAGCTGGGTGCTGGGGTTCCCAGTGGTGGAGGCACTGGGGTGCTGGGACCCTGCTCAGTGTATGCAGGGCAGTCCCCTGGTGTCACATCCTCGGGTCTGGTGGGTGCTCACCTGACCTGTCAGCCCTGTGCTGGAGGTTGTCCTGCAAAACCCCAAAGGGCTGGTGCCACATCCCCCTCTCCTGGCGTGGGTCCTTGTCACCTGCAGGGTGACATTCAGGCTCACACAGCACTGCAGGTCTTGCAAGCCCCCTCCAGTGTGGGTCTGTCCCAGGGCAGGGCAGGGGATGCTCCATGTGGGTGCACCACGTGTGCAGTGGGATGGGGATTCAGCTCCTGGGACCCATCAGCTCTGCTGCAAACACCCCTGGCTGCAACAGCAGCACCCTGCTCTCTTCCAGATCTGCACCCTTCACAAAACACACGAGCATCCCAAAACAGGCCTGATGCCCTAATGAGTCTTGCCAAGGATTTCTGCTGGGCTGCAGCTTCCAGCCTGCATGAGCCCCAGCCCAGCTGGAGATTAAACAATATCCTTTAATAGGAACAGCCAGGCACCCATTTCCAGCGCAGGGAGAAAAGAGCACTCCCCATTCAGTGTAAGGGCCACAGCGGGACTGGGATGCCCTGATTTGGAAGTCTCTTGCTCGACCCAGCTACTCAAAAAGCGGCTGCTTCCTGCGCATGGGCCAAGGGAGGCTTTTTATGTAGAAGATTCTTTGCCTGCTCAGTGTAGAGGGAAAGTCAAGAGATACCAGCTCACACTCCAGGCCTCTGCTGACTGTGACTTTGATCTACAGCAGACACGGGAGTTGCCATGGGCTTGCCAGAGCCTCCTCGGCACGCGGGGCTGGGACTGGCTGGCACTGCCATTTATGGGGCTCCAGTCGTCCCCCTGATTAGATAGTGCTCACCCAGCACGGGGGCAGCTCCCCGTCCCCTGCCCCAGCACTGCCCTGCTCCTCCTGGGAAGGGGCTGCTGCAACGCTCCTCTGCACACACAGGAGCTGCCTTGAAACATAAACTGAGGAAACAGCCAGACTAGAGGGCATCACTCCTGTTTCCCTGAGAACGAGGGAACACAGCCTGCCAGGGCAGCTCAGCTCTGGCCTTGGCTTTCTGACCCTGCTTGCACCCTGCAAGAAGATTTCTCCCCAGCTTTTCCCTGCTTCTACCCCTTTTCCTTACTGGGGCCCCTGTGGTTGGACCCTTGCTGTGGTTCCTGCTCTGTGCAACTACTGCTGCCCCCCAAGCCCTCCAAGCCTTCCTAGGGCAGCAAAGCCCCATCCTGTCACCACCAACAGCCCAGAGTGCAGAGGATAAGGGAGCCCACACCCAAAAATGGCCAGAACTTGAAGGACAAAGCCCAGCACCTGAAAAAAAATGAGTCTGAGGGCTGCAGACCAGGATACAATAGCAAAGAGAGAATTGCAGGGTATTATTGCTGCCAGCACAAGGGTCTGTCCCAAGCTGGGTTGGAAGGTGATGTCCCCTTTAGTGCTGTCCCCACACTGGAGAGAGGTGACCTATGGAAGGGACCAGGGTCTCCAGCTGCAAGACCATAAGACTCTTCACCTCCAATAATGTGCTTGTTACAGTCTTTTCCATTCCCAAGAGAAATTCTGCAGGAATTTTCTATTTCTGCAGGAAAGGCAGCAGGGAGAGGAAAGGTTGAGCTCTCTTGAGACCTTTGTGCTTTATTTTTACTTTCGTTGTTGTTCTTTTTTAATCTTGAGGAAGGAACAGACTAAAAGGGGCATAAATAAAATCCAGCTAGTTGGGACAAAAATACTTGGTTGAAATCCTTGCCCAGTGCTGTGAGTGAGTTTGTACATGAGAGAGACACTCAAGTAAAGGGAGAATTCTGCATCTCAAACCAGGATTTTTTATCTTTTTTCTGTGTTTCATCTGAAGAAGAAGAAGAGTGACTGGGTTAAATCTCACCTCTGAAGAGGGTGAGCAGCACAGCAGAGGATCATGTCCAAAAGCCACCTTGGCCACCCATGTCCCCAGACTCAGCAAAGCAGCTTCCTCCCCGCTGTGAAATGGGGCTAATGATACTCTCCAAGGGCTACTTAAAAGCCTGAATGGTGCTTTGATAAATGCAATGTCATAGAAGCACAAGGTCTCGTCAGCATCAAGGCTGGCATAAGCTGAAGGAGCGATCTTGTTTTCTTTTCCCAGTCAGACTTTGGGGTTTCACTGTTGCTGATGCCCCCAAAGCCCAGCCCTGGGGGGGTCCTTCACCAGCATCATGTCCCGTCACCTGGGGGTGTGGCAAGAGGCTTTTCTACCTTGGAAAGGAGAGAAAATGCTATCAAGCTTTCATCTGCTTGTAAAACATCCTTCATGCAGAGTGTAAGTGCCATTGCTTAAGATAAATACATTAATGTCTAATTTCCTTGTGTAACAAAGACCCCAGTCCTAGTGTGGTTGGCAATAGTCTCTCACCACAGGTTACCCTTTCTGAGAGGCTCATTTCCAAGTCCCAAAATACCTTGCACAACAGCTCCCTTGGACAGTGCAGCCCCCAAGGCATGGCCACTGTGTCCCGGGTGCCACCGTCCAGTTCCCTCTGCCAGCACCCCAGGGATTTCTCAGCGGGGTGGAAGGACAAGACAGAACATGTTGGGAAACAGCAAAGGGAGAATTACGCCAAGTTCAAAGATTAGTGGTTGGCTTATTAGGTTTTCCCCTAAGCTCAGTATTAAGTAATGCTAAATGACCCACAGAGAAATCAGAAGGGAGGATTAATAAAGTTTAATGGTGGAGGTTTGTGTTTGGAAGTGTCATGGGACTAAGAACTGGCAAAGAGCAGTGTTTTCCCCCCTTCACTGGTATCCACTGGAAGATGTTTCTTAGTATCTTAAATTTTTTTTTAAAGTGTTTTACCTCACTTCCTAGTTTTATGAGTCTGTTTAATAAGTGTTCCCATGCCTTTTCAGCCTCAAATAGCTCTTGGATTTATAAATGTATTTCACTCTTTCTCCATATCTTTTTGATGTGTTTATTCCAAATCTCTTCTAGGTAATCTAATCTGTGGTTTTGGTTGTCCCTTCTCAGGGCTGGCTTTAACTGGAAGTGAACAAACTGAGCTGAAAGGCGTATCAGGTGGGCACTTAAACAAATCCTGTACAAGATGATGGCTCTCCAGAGGGGTTGTTCTTGGTGGAGGCTTCACTCTTGATCTAAGTTGTATGAAAAAAAATCTCAGTGTGGCCATGTCAATAGCAATGGAAATTATCTCAAAAGAGAAGGAGGGTGTACAGGTACCCCAGGAAAGTAAAGGCTGAATGAATACATAGACTGTCCACAAAGACACGTCATCACTGGCTTTGACACTAATTATATAAAAATATTAAGAAAAGCTACCCTGGTCCCCCCAGGAGAGGAGAGGGACACGGCACTCTGGGGCCACGAGTGCTCCTGTTCATTGCAATCCTCTTCTCATGCATATTCCCACAAGTATTTCTGCAGCCATCTCTTTCCAGGCAAGTCCCAACTCGGAGGCTGTTACAGCAACGATCCAAGACGATGGTACCCCAATGCCCTTTGCTGAAGACAGCCCACTCATGGAGCACCACGGTTCCACAGCCCTCCTGGCGTCCATCCCACTGGAGACCTCTCCCTTCCTGCCCATCTGGACACCCTCAGTCCCTCACTCTTCCCAAGAACGTCATTGTCATCCCGAGCAGGGACAAGCAATGATTCAGGGGATTTCACCACAGCGTGGAGGGCAGCTGGCCAGTTTCTGTGGGCAAACCACAAGGCCTTAGCGAAACACCAGCTTTCCTGCCTGAAATGACTTCACCACTCGTGCCCCAAAGCTGTCTCGTTTGCATCCTGCTGCCTCCAGCCTGTCCCTGGCCAGCTGGGACACTGCAGCAGGAGTCCCATGGGCAGAGCTGGCGCTAGAGCTGAACATGCCACTGGTTTTCCCTCAGGCTTCACTGTGGTTTGGACGTGCAGCAGCATCTGAACTGCAAACAGACACTATTTATACTCCATCAAACCTGTCCTCAGAGTGTGTGCTCACTGCCCTGCCAGACCAGGCTAAAGAACATGGGGTTTCAGGTGAATTAATTCACTTATTTTCAAGTGTCACCCATTCCCGGGTAATCCAGGAAAGCTTTGCCTTGCTCAAGTATTGTTATCAAACACCATCACAGTAAGTCACTGCAAAAATATAAGCTGACACTTCCAAGGTCTCCTCGGCACGGGTTATTCTCAGTTTCACTGTGGTCATCAATAATGGATGTGGAAAAAGCAACCAGAGTGCAGCCAAACTTCACACCCACCTGCACTAAACACAGGGAGAAGCCAAGGTCCTTCTGTCAAATTAAACTTCAGTTCTGCTGCTATTCTGAAATTGCATCATAGAAAACTCAGGGTTGCCCATTCTGTATTTTTAGCTGAACTTTTCGCATTCATTAAAAACACCAACATTCACATTTTTCTACCCATTTTCCTGGGTGTTGAGCATGAGGCATTTTGCCCTTTCAGAGTTTAATTCACATATACATATATATATATATATATACACACACATAAAAAACCATATGGATAGATATCCAAATGGTTTCTCACAGTCTTACTCACTGGCTGGAGGAGAAAAACAAAAATGTTTGGTAGGTTTGGATGCATCTCTCTGTTTATTTTTACCCTGTCTGATACTGCAGATTCTCCCTGTTAATTGTCGATCACAGGCTGAGCCCACGCTGCCAATTTAATCACTAGACCCACACTGTGGGTGTAGCAAGGTAGGGCTTCTCACCTGGTGCACTCAGCCTGGCTCTGTGCAGTGTTTGGACAAAACAAAAGCCCAGATGGTCTTTCAAAAGGTGGGGGAAGCTCAGTGGTTCATGGACCAACACCTTGAGCAGCCAGGGAGGTGCTGGTGGGCTCAGAGTCCAGGGTAAGTGGCCTGTGCCTTGCACTGGAGCTGGTCAGGGGCTTGTGTGATTTCTGTGTAAGAAAAGAAATCCTAACATGTTAAGAACAGCAGAAGAAGGTCAAGCCATGCAAGAGGCCCAGTTCTGATTAGCCTCTCATCTCAGCATCTCATGCTATGGGGTTTCATCCATCACTGGGCTGGGCTCCCCCTCCACTGGAGATGAATAAAACCCAACGAAGGCCTGTGATGGTGGGGAAGCACCCTGTCCTGCTGGAAGAGGGCTGGAAAAAATGGTCACCCGGGCTATTTCCAGCTTTGTAACTCTGGGTTTTTTTAGGAGAGGTGGGAAGGCAGACTAGCCAGAGGAACACGTAGCAGCCAAAGGAGCCTGCTGGCCTGCTCCTTCCCAGGGGGAAAGAAAAGCAAACACGAGATGAAAAGGCTGTGATGCTGACTCCATCCTCAGAAGAGTGCCCTGCCTACCATGCTACCACATTTTCTGTGTGTGGGCGAGTGGGTGGAGAGAAAGGAAAAAAAAAAAAAAAAAAATCACTCAAACTCTTGTGCTCAAGCAATTCCATATTGCGTAAAAGTATCACCCTCATCTGAGGACAGGCTGGAGCCTAAACCCTCCCAGGTGGGTGCCTCAGACATTAGGCAATAGCACCTTCCTTTTCCCTCTTGACCTAGAAATGGATGCTGAGCAAAATGGAAAGCTGGAGGAAAGCATTGCCCTGCCCTTGGCTGTGGTTGGAGCTGATCCGAGACGAGCCAAACAAGGATCCTCTGCAGAGGGCAGGACTCGAGCAGGAGCCTCCTGTGCCCCAGGCAGGGCTCTCACCAGGCATCCAGCAGGTAAAACCACCTTGCTCCATCCCTTGTTTTTGTGAGAGAGGAGGCACACGGCTTGGCCACCTCATCCCAGGAGGCAGGAGCCTCCCTGGCGCACCTGGCCCTGCTCCTGAAGCGGCTGTTCTGTCCCATCGCTTGGCCAGAGGCACAGGGGAACATGTGGGGAGCTTGACCAGTTCCCTGAGGCCTGGGAGCCTCCCACGCCATGGCAGGGTGCCCGGGGTGGGTGCCATGGGGCTGAGCTTTACCACCATCCCTCGTGTGGCTGAGTCCACAGGCCAGTGAGAGCCCATGAATCATTTTCCAGCAGATAGGACGGAAGTGGGATAAGGAGTATTTATGGGCAGCCTGCTGCCAGTAAGTGTAACATGAGAGGTAAATGAATTTCCCAAGCAGCTCAGTTTCTTGAGCAGGGACCCCGGGGTGCCAGCAGGCAGGATGCTGCCTGTGCCACGTGTGCCCAAAGGGAAGGGGACTGGTGACTGACTGACTGGCACAGGCACTGGCACTGCCTGGTGCTGGCACCACACACCAGACAGGGCTGGGCAGCTGCTCCCTGAGGGAAAAGGCAGTGACAAGCAGAAATTCCCCTTGAGAAGGTTATAGAAGCGGTGCATGTCTCGCAGCACCCAAGGGATGACCTGCCAGCCTGTAGGAACAGGGGCAGCCAAGAGGGAAACACGACAAGGGGCCACCCAGAGCAGTGTGATGGCATGACCATTGCTGCTCCCCAACCTGTGGGTGGGAAAAGCTCAGCTGAAACGCCACGGGAAAGCCTGGAAATGGCCTGAAGGGGCCAATGGAGGAGCCTGTGCACCACCCCAGGGCTGGTGAGCAGTGACACTGTCACTGTGGGGTGTGACGGGAGCGTGAGCCAGACGGCTCCTTCCCAAAAGCTGCGGGATACCAGTGGCTCCACCAGTGAGGGTAACTGCAGTTCCCCTGTATAAAGCATGGCAGTGATCAATTTTAGACCAAGACCTCCTGTCCCACACCATCAGCAGCCACCACTTTGGGTGCCTGAGGAGCGAGTGGCTGCTCCACACAATGCACAATGGGCACCCAGGGTACGATGGTGAGCAATGCCAAGATCCAAACCAAAGCTTTTAAGGCAAGGGGGTGGGAGGTTTAATTTCTCTCTTGATCAGAGGTTTTTAGCGAGTCCCAGCTGGGGTAGGTCGCTGTGTCCAGCATTTTGCCATGACACATTCTTCCTCTGCAATATTTTCAATTGCTTTGTACAAGGTGAAACAAAAGCCGGGTCGTGTTATTCCTCACGGCAGCAACAGGAGGGAGCACAGTAAAGGTGGTGGGTGGGAAAGAAAACCAATTAAAAGGAAGTATTTTCTAGTTGGGTTCAAGCATTAAAGACTGGCTTGTTACTTGGACCACAGTTTTTTAGCCAGCTCCAAGTGCTGCCTCAGACTGCAGGTACTCAGGAGCTAAAAGGAGACACACATACAGCAGCTGCCAAGGGCTGAGAACATAGGAGAAACAAGATGCATAGAGAGAGAAATGTTTTTATTAGTCCAGCTGATATAGCTAGAAAAAAATAGACAAGTTTTCAGGCATCTCCTTCCAGTAGGTAATTGCTGTGAGCGCAGTAACGATGCCGTGTTGAGGAGAGGCACCACTAAATGAACACTCTCTGATTACAAGAAGCAAAACCAGCTATTTGCCAAGCATCTGTGAACAGTGACATGAAGCACAGCATGGGGGATCTAAAGAATATACAGAACCAAATGGTTGTCTCTTGCACCATTTTCTCTTCCCTGCCCTCACAAGCTTCATACAGAAAAATCCCTGTGCTGATTAACTCAAATGCAGGAACAACACCCAGCACAGAAGAAAACTCTTACATGTGATCTCCTCTCCCCCACCCAGTTAAATTTGAAACACATAGAAAGCTGTATTAAAAGAAAAAAAAAAAACCTGATCAGAGATGTTCACTCAGCCTTTTCTCACCAAAATTAAGTTAGGTTCACCCCAGCTGGAGTCATCTCTTCAGTGAAGTGACAGCCTGCAATCACAGCCTCAGAAATATCACAGTCTTTACAAAAGAAAGCTTCACTTATCTACGCAAACCTATATAAAGCCACATGCCGTGGAGATTTGCATCAACCTTTCATCATGCTCCCTCTGTCAAAAGCTGGGTTTTAGCTGTGGGTAGAGCTGTTGAGCAGGTGCATCTGCATGAGCTGCAAAGGCTGCTGTTTCTAAGGGTGTGATGCTCGTAGTTATGAGCACTTCTGGAAAATATTGCTCTTGTGGGTTAACAATGTGATGCTTCCACACAGCAAGCACACATGTACAGCCATTCTGGAGAACAGACCTACTTGATGCAACACTCCAAGCTCACACCCAGAGAACAGCCTGAGCTTGGCAAGCCAGCCCCAGTTTGGGAAAAGAAAACCAACTCAGCATGTTTTAATGGACTATACTGCTCATTTTTAGGTTCCTGGGACAACTGGTGTATGGGCCTACAAGAGTCAGATGAAGAAAGCTAATTATGCAGTGTTTTCCTGTAACTGGCAGCTTCCAGTCCACACCTCTTCCTGGCCGAATTGAAATCACTTAAGAGAGAAGCATGGGTTTAATTAATCTAGATTTCACCTCACTGCTTAGTCTCAAAATAGTAATTGGTTGTTTACACCAGCCCTCTGCAGAGCCTGAGACTGTCTTCTCCCCACAAAGTAGCTCAGGATCAGTAACACTAGAGGCTGAAGTCTGACCTCAAAGCAAGGCTCTGTAACCCCAGGAGGAGGCACCCTGAGAACAGCAGCCCTCTGCACCCAGCCCACCCCTTCTCCTCTCCCTCTCTGGAGTCAGCCTGGCTTGCTGTACTCAGGATAATGACAGTTTACAATTGGCATAAGCAGATGCACAAGTCAAAGCCTTGGAGGTAGGGCATGTTTGCAGTGACTCATGTTTAACACTATTTCTCAAATTTACAGCAACTACAATCAAGTTAAAGGTTCAACTTTTGCTTTAACATTCCAAACTCAGGTGGTCTGCAGCAGCACAGCCAGAAGATGTGCTTGCACACAAAACCAGCCCATCTAGCATAACTATGAAAACCAAGTCACTTAAATCTCAAATACATTCAGTTAACATATCTAAGACATCTCAGGCCAAACAATAGTTTATTTCATTTTGAGTGACATCTCAACCATCAAAAAAATAAACTCTAACACAGATGGATGGAAGACTTCTCTACAGTGTAACTAAGTGGGCTCTGACCCCAAGGGTTTGAATTGGAGTGACATTTTATTATTCATCCAATAAGTTAGGAAGCATGAGAATAAAGTGCTTTATTTCTGAGCTGGCATGAGGTCATCAATGGACTGGCCTTTTTCAAGGCGTTTTTCCATTTCAATGAGAAGCTTCACTCCATCCACCACCATCTGCACCAGCTCCACCTCAGAGAAGCCAAGACGATCAGCATTGGAGACATCAAACACTCCTCCAACAGCAGCTGTGTCCACACCACCTGCAGCAAGAGATTTTGTTAGAACACTGACCACAGCTAGAGCAGGCGAGTCTGCCTTTCTTCCCTCACTACCTGCAGGTGGGGACACAGCAAGAGGATTCTCTACAAGGTGCCACTGGTGATTCCTTCTACATGCAGGCAGATGAAGCCACGTGTTACTGCCAACATGAGCCACAGAGCTTGCCACCAGGCCAGCTCTTTATTCTTCTGCCCCCTGAGCAATCTAACCTGTGGTCAGAAATATCCACTGCAGCCATCTCCCAGCCAGAAGTAAAATCAGGATTCCCATCCCTGCTTACAATGGGAACAGCTGCCAGCAGGTCCACCTTATCTGGTGCTCAGAATGACACACAGGACATAACCAGACAGCCAGACACAGCACAGTGTAAGCAGAGCACTGGCATCACCAAACTCCCCCAATACGCAGTTTTAAGGATTTGTTCTCTCCATGTGCTCAACAAGGGTGCTTTTTGGATGGTCTGACAGGCACTGACACTGTAAACAAAGGCATGCTGGGTGTAGCCAGGCTTTAGATGGTGTCTCAGTGCAGACTGACTTCAGCTGTCAGTGTATCAATTCTCACCTGTGCCTCGTTTCTGCAGCCGAAGCCTCTTGAGGACTTCTCCAAACTTCTCATGTTTCCCAAGGTGTGGCAGCTTGATGTGCACACCAGCACGGAGACCCGTTCCAAGGTTGGATGGGCAGGTCAGGATGTAGCCCAAGTGTGCATTCCACATGAACTCATAGTTTTTGGCCTTGAAGAGACTTTCTATCTATAAATAGAAAGCATGGATGTTTAGAGATTGTTCTCTGCCTGAAGGATGTTGGACATCCATTAGTGCTCATTTACAGCTTCAGTCACCTAGCAACAGCCACAACACTTGGAACAACTATCTCAGTCCTCCTGTAAGCCCCTCCATCTGGAAAAAAGAGCCACCAACAAGGGGCTTTTAAGGCCCTAATCTTGCTCCTAGTGGTGAGACAGGCTAAGTTTAAAATCTACACTTCTTACATCACTATCTGTTGGGAAGTTTGCTTTTGTACATGTCAAGTTGACATGTTTCTTACAACCACAAAAGGGGCTGGTCAAACTGAAGTTCGTTCCAAAACTAGAAGCAGAGAACAGCACCCAGCCTAGGAACCTCAGTCCAGCTTTCTCCATCCTCATTCAAGTAGTCTCAATACTTTAGAGAACTATGTAAAATTTCTTTAAAATACAGTTTAGACATTTGGGTAAGGCTGCCACCATATCAAGAGCTGTATTCCTGATGTCACAGCAACAAGGCTTTTTGCCAGTATAGGTGGTTTGGGGTCCTCACAGCTCTGGACCTCATCAGGATGTTTCCAGAGATCCACGCTATGAAACACAAGCATGCTGGACTCTGGAAGGGACTTAAAGAAGCTTACATTTGAGCTCTAACCAGAGAACCATGTACCAGCTCAGGCAATACTGATTTACCTTTGTCAGTCCAGTACAGAAGCGGCTAAATACTTCCTTCATGTTGCCACCTTTCTGCATGGAAATAACTCTAAGGTGATCCTCCTCATTGACCCAAACAAGGAAGGTCTTGTTGTCATTGTGCCTAGGAGATAAAACAAGCAACTTATCTTTCCCACCTCACATTTTGAAGACAGCACCAAATTGCTCATCATGGTAGCTTTTATTTCAAGAGGGCCACTTTAGTTGCTTCATCAAAGAAAAGGATCTTACTTCTTTTGTCCATGCAGGACCTGAGTTAAGCTGGTAGTTGTTACCCTGCTCTTTTCAAGAGGTAGCCTGAATTGGCTGAAGAGGTCAAAGTGGTAACACGGCATTAGCTACTCTTACAGGATCAAACCCTAAAATCCCCTCATCCCCCTGGTTCACTTGTGTCTCCATTTTAGAAATTTAAGCTATTTCATCTGCTCAGCAGTTTGCAGAAGGGTGACCAATACAGACTTTGAGGCAGTCCTGTACAGTCATGACCATAACACCGCTCTGACCACATCTAAGAAAGCTTTACCAGAATTTTGCAAGATTCTGTTAAACTGCACCTTATATCTTACTTTCAGTATGAATTTTAGATCAGGGCTCTTCAGAGATTCTATGAAAACCTCTGAACCTGGCCCCTCCTGTCCCAGCTTGCAGCTGACAGCAAGTACTCTCACCGATATTTATCGTGCTGGTAATTTCTGAACTTGATTAGGATCAAAAATTAGCTCGTACCCGAGGAAAGTTATTTATGCAGACAACACTAAGACATTACACTTCAAGCCTTTAGATTAGTCATGCTCAGATGACAGCGCTATCTGCTGCTGGCAATCTGCAGGTAGATGATGCAATCTTAAAGGTGACCTACAGAAACAAAGCGTGCTTCCTCTGGGTTGTACTGAAACAGCTGCAGTAATAAGACTGGAGAGTTCCTGTTGATAAAAACCTAGCCCTTAGCTTACAATGGAGCAAATTAATTGTGCTGCAGAAGCTCCTGAGATGCAGAATTTTATGTAGGTGACCTACATCTAACAAGCAGAGTCTCTCCATTCCATACCTCTGCATCAGTCAACTCCTGTCACTGAGTCTCTGGGGACAGGAGGGAAAACTCATCACTAGTACAGGTAAAGTTATACTAGTCCAGTACCACTGAGTTTCTGCAAGCAGAAGTGAGGAGACTCCAAGAGAGTAACTATGCATCCAGGATCAACTCGGAGCTAAGACACTTGCTGTGGTTTCTACCACAAGTTACTCTCAACTCCTGGAACAAGAGCTGAATGTAGTGATACATCTACTCCATTAGAAGTAATCTACTTTCATAAGCTGATTCAACTTTCCTCTGGTGCTTCACTAATCTGTGCTGGACAGGCAGGCTCCGGTTCCAGACTAGCCAAGCTGGCTTGTTCCTTCCAGCATAATAACACTTGTCCAAATTCTGCTGGGTAAGCTGCAACTTCCCCAGAGGACACCACAGAAGTTTCTCATCAAATTCAGTAACACAAGTTGAGAAGCTGCTGTTTATCCCAACAGTACAAGTCACGAGGAGAACTGAAAGATTTTTTTGCAGGGATATCATTTGACTCCTTTCTTCCAGACTTACCAGATACCTCTGGCATCAGGCCAGTCTCGTGCCATCCCAGATGCCAAGAGAAGAGGAGAAACTGGCTTGTCAAACAAGAAGTGGTCATCAATCAGCTGCTGCTGCTCTGCATCAGTCATGTTTCTCAGAGCATAGTACTTTCCCTTGAGATCACCGTCCAGACTACCCAGAGCTGAAAAAGAGAGGCACTTTCAAGACAGGACCAAAGGTGCTAGACATTCTCAGCACTTTATAGACCACACACACACAGTATGGAAGTGTCTGATCTACTGGGTTTGGCTCCTCCCTTGCTTTCATCTGCAACGGCAATGCCTTTGTGGCACTGCAGAACTTGAGGCAGTATCAGATGATTTGTCTGCGCCTTCCAGGCTTATACGAATAGCCTTTGTTCCCTTACATGCAGTATAGAATCACTACTGCTGCTGAACTGTACAAATGGACTGCTTTCTTCCAAGGAGAACCAAGGTCATGAATTTAACAAACAGTATTGGTTCTAGTCAAGGACTGTTACCCTGTCCTTGAGAGGTTTTGAAACAACTACACTCTCAGTCTCCAGAACTGCACCTTGAGCATATGACCATCCTTTCAATTAAGGCTACTGGGAGGCAACAGAAAAATCTTCCAGCTGAAGAGTTTCACTGAAAACTAGGACTTGCTCTAGTCAGCTGCAGATTTCAAGTAAGACTACACCTCTAAGCAAGCTGAGCATTAATGAAAGTCAATTAAAAGCAGCCACAAAACACTGCACACCCATGACTCAAACCCTATAGTTGCCACATACCTGTTACATTTCAGGTTTGAGCCCCGATGTACCAATCTCTTTCCCCACACACAGACAGGAGCTTTTGAGATCAGCAAAGGTCAACTTAAAGCAGTCCAACTTCTGACATGTGCTCTTGCTCTCAGCTACAGGCTGCAATGCTGAGGCAGCTCTAATATAATGGAAAAGCTCCATGTTCAGACTAAGTCCCCAGGGAGGTGGCTTTTGCCAACTGCCTCCATTTTCAAACTGCAAGATACAGGAGTATTTCCCTGATGCACCCAGGTCTCACCTTCAACAGAGAGCTTCTCAATAGCCCGCCGCTCTCCTCGACTACAGTGCGGGGGCAGACAGAACCCACGGATGCTTCTGCCAGTTCTGACACGGGAACTTAGCACGTAATTGGGATCCAGGTCATCACCTCCCTACAAGATTAGGAAACCAGTGAGTACAACCCTCTTTCCAAGATACCTCCCCTAAATACATGTAGCTCCCGTGCATTTCAACATGCACCTCACACCTGAGGTACTGACTACTTGGCCTGTATGCCAGTGTCTTACTTCAGGACTATTTTCCCCAGCATTAAGTCAAGTATCTGTGTAACACAGCCCTTGTTTTAAGGCCAAGGGTACAGCTACTAAGTAGCCCTAGAAGATAAGGATACCACCAGACCATCAGTTCTATGTCCATTTCAGACTTAGGTCTGGGCTTCTGTTACCCCTTCAGATCTGCAAACTAGAGGTATCAACATGAGGCAAAATCTTCCTTAAGTGTTTACTCTTGCAGATAAAAACCAGCCATACTGTTCTCCAAAGCTTCTTATTTGCAGTATGACCTATAGCAAGCCAAACAACATGGCATTAGAAACTCCTAGAGTTTACAGTAACATTTGAAATCCATAGAACAGGCAGAAATCCTTACTCCTTGCTACAAAAATGTCTATTCTATACTGTGACACCATCAGCTGATATTTAAGCTCCAAGATCAGATAGCAGGAAGTCTTTAATTTTTATGACAGTCCACAACTCCTAAGACAGTGTTGTTTAGTCTTGACTACTACATGGAAATACACGATGAAGGTGTTTGGCACAACCTACGCTGCAGCAGCACCCGAAGCAAACTCTGCTGCATGCCAGCTGCCTGGTGCTACCCAGCCACTGACATCCTAAAGCAGCAAACTCTTCAGTCTGACTGCACCAGACTCACAGCCCATGTGTCTGTGCTCAGCAAAAGGAAGAGGACAGAGCCTGAGCAACCGGTTTAAGCAGCTGCGAACAACTTCACAGTCCTCAGACCAATAATCTGTAATTGATCAGAAGTTTATACCTGCAGGTTATCAGCATTCAGGTCGGTCTTGTGCTGATCACTTGGTTTGTAGCCACCATGCCTGTCTTCAATAACTGGATCAAAGAGTTCCTTAAACACTTCATAGGATTCTTCATCACCAGCCACGCATCCGACTGTCATTATGAAGGGATGGCCTGGAGTGGTAATAAAGTCAGAAGAACTAAGTTTGGGTGATGTTTGGCTGCACTCCAGCACAGCACTAGCCAGGCAAGTTCTTTAGTGGCAAGTCTAGTCACTTAGAAATTCATTCTTACATAAAAACATTCGGAGAGACCCTACATTTTGCACTTCATCCAGTTAGTCAAATGCAGTGCTATGGAAACCCATAACTGTTGTCATTAAACCATGCTCATTTGTCAAGCTTGGTTTAGGACAAATTTGCACAGCACATCTAATTTCACTAGCTAATTTAGAACACTGGAGAGAACTTTTATGTCTAAACAACCATGCTTTGCTGTAAGCAAGCATGCTTTGCTTTTTGCTTCTTCTGCTACAGAGCTGTATTTCTGTAGTCTGCTCATAAATACCACCTCCACAACATTAGTTTAAAGTCACCATATTCAAAAGCACCAGTTACTTCAGCTGGTTCACACGGAATAGTCTGAACGCATTTTACCAGGATTATCAACCCCAGTCTGAATGACATCATCCAGGGTGAAGCCACTGGGCGTGACTCTGTCTCTCAGTTTCGTGTATAAATCCAGGGTTAGAACTTTGGCCATGTGGTTGTTGTGGGTGCTCAGGTCCGGGTACTCCTCATCAGGAGGCAGTCTCTGATTATTTAGTTGGGCCATTTTGATATTGCTAGAGCAAAAATAAATACTGTAATGTTAACATGTAAACACATCTGCTCCCCCTTTTTCATAGAAGTGCTAGAGAACATCACATAACCAGTTTGGAATAGAAACAGACCAGGACAGCCAGGTAAGCCAGCATTTCCCCTCGCTCCCTCCCCATTTGTGTTATAATTAGAATGCATTTGGTTTGAGGGTTTTTTTTTTTCCCCTTCAGATTTAAAGTATTTAGCAGAGTAGTTACATAATTGAAGTGTCTGGGAATTGGTATGTCAGATCACAGCACGGAACACGGCTTGAAGGAGCACAGCCTTTTAACAAGGGGCCATGCCTCTAGAGCTGTCCCTCAATGCTTTAGAAGATTCGCCCCTCAGCAGCTCAAGAGCTTCGGGTGCCATTGTCGAGAAGCACTTCCAGTCAGGAGGGAGAACAGATCATTATGCAGATCTAACGGTCCCATTACCTGGGTTGTCAACCCCAGTCTGGATGCAATCATCCAGAGTAAATCCACTGGGAGTCTGTTTATCCCTCAATTTCTTGTACAGGTCCGGGGTCAGCACCTTGGCCATGTGATTGTTGTGAGCTTTCAGGTCAGGGTACTCCTCATCAGCACTGTGCTTCATCTTCAGGAGGTTGTGGCTGTTTGAGAATGGCATGGCTGACCCTACCGCAGTCGCTAGGGGAGAAAGAGGGGAAGCCTATCACTGGGGGGGCTTGGCAGCCTCCGAACCGCCCGGGGGAACGCCAGGCACCCAGGCAAGGTCACCTTGGCTCACGTTCCACCCGCGCCTTTCACACCTTTGCTGCTGCACCACCACTTTGCACCAGCGCCGGGAAGGAGGAACCAACACAACTTCTTCACCTCCGCCCTGCCGGCCGCAAGGGCAGGAGGGGCTCTCCCGCCGGCCGGGGCGGACCCCGCGGGGGGCTGCGGGGCCAGAGGGGCTGTGCCCCGGCGGGACCCCGGGCCGGGAGGCTCCGCCGAGCCCTCGGTGCTGGGCGAGGGGGGCCCGGGCAGCGGCAGCCGCCGGGGAGCCGAGGGGCGGGCAGCATCCCGCTAGCCCTTACACAACAGACGGCTCCCTCGGGGCACCTGGACGGGGCGAGCATATGTAACTACCCTGCTAAATACCGGGTTAATCTGGTTTTAAAGGGGGCCAGCCCGGTGGGCACCTGTGCCGCGCCCCG
>VXBX01003936.1:1292676-1405426 GCA_013400415.1 Scytalopus superciliaris | reverse complement strand
GGGGGGCCGCAGGGCCGTGCCTGCCGCCTCCCCGGCCCCCTGTCAGGCAGCAAGGCTGCAGGAGGGGCAGTGCCAGGTTCTTCTGGAAGCTGGTGAGGGAAGGGACAGGTGGTACCTGGGTTGTGGCGGAAGGGAGCCCAGAGTTATGTTGGTGGTTTAAGTTGTGAGGCTGTGAGGGGTGGCCTGGCCAGTTGGGCTCGGGTCGCTGCAGCCATGGCAAGCCCACTGAAAAGTCCTGACCCCATCACCTCACCTTCCTGCCACTGCCATCCCCCGACACTGCCATTCTTCTCAGTCCCATTCCTGACACTGCCATTCCCCTCACTCCCATTCCTCATTGCCATTCTCCTCACTCCCATTCCTGACACTGCCATGCCCCCATTCCCACCATTGCCATGCCCCCATTCCCATTGCCACCATTGCCATTCCCCCCATTCCCATTCCCCACTGCCATCCCCCCACACTTGGCAGCACCCTGTGGCAACAGCGATGCTGCTCCAGTCCCCACGTGCTGCCCAGGGCAGGGCTGTAACACAGTGCAGGAGCCTCTGCACTGGCAGGGAATGGAAAATACTGCAGCTGTTTGCAGCTTAGTCTGCTCTTTGCCATGGGGGGAAGGGGTGGTGGCAAAGAAACTTCCAAAACTCCTCACAGACACTGATTTTATCCCAAGTGTATGAATGTAATCTGCCAGGTAGAGGTCTGAGCCTGAGAGATGTGTGACTTGGGATGTCAGTGTGCACTGACATGGACTGGACTTTCTGGACTTCATGATTTTGAAGGCCTCTTCATGGTTCTGTGATCCACTAATGTGACAATTAGCTGTGGTAAGTGTAGGGCCTCAAAGGAAGGCAAAGAATCTGGGAGCCAGTTTGTGTAATCAAAGGGACAGTTTTTCTCTCTGTGTCCCTGCAGACATGCTACAGGAATGTTGCTTTTGCACATGGGTGTAACTGTAGTAAATGCAGTGGAAGAAATGGATTACTGTGGAGATCCTTTCATATGGCACTGTTCTGAGAGCTGAAAATTGCACTGCATCAATAGTACCTAGAGTGAGAACTACAGGTGTCATTTACGAAAGATTCAGACATGAGCATAATCAGAAGGTGCAAGCTGTAAAACACAGCATTTTTTCTTAACTCACAAAGTCCTATACGTATGTATTTCTGAATTCATTCTTACTATTTCACCCTGTGTCCAGACAGACCTGTTCTGCTTTTGCATCTGAGCACCTTATGCAATAAGCATGTCATAAGCTTTGGAAAAATTGGCCACAAGCACATCTGTTTATCAGCTTCAGTGACTGAAATTATAGATCTGGCTGCTTAACAGCAAATTGAGCTGGAGTTCTGTTCAACAAAACGAGACTACAATTTGAGAACTGAAAGTTTTAAATGAAAACGAAGAGGCAGGGCCAAGCTGTTACACATTCAACACAAAGGTGCTGGAATCAAATCACTATTTTGAAACTGAAAGTTACACTGCCTTTTGTTCTGTTGTGGAAGAAGCAGCAGAAATCTGACTTTAAAAGCCATCCATCAAAGGCTATAATTTCTTACTTTGGGATCACCATTACTTCATTAAAAAATTTGTTCCACAAAGTGATCAACCTGCAGCTTAAATATTTAGCTGCCTTATCTGAAAGGCAATGCCAGGTCTCATTGTAAGCTGCCTTCTGATTTCTACCTTGCCTACTCAAAGCCAACAAAAGTTACTTGTAGTTCTCTAAACAGCTCTGAGACCATGAGGCTGAAGTGATAAAACTGTTTGCATTAACTTGCTTGGTTGTTTACATTCAGCTGCAGCCCAGATCACTTCTCAATTTGCACCCCTAATGACAAATTAAAGGCCACAGTGTTCTTTCTTCCCATGTAGTTAGTCAAATTTATCCATAAATTAATGCAGAGTCTCTAAAACTCCATTTGGAAAACTTTAAAGCAAAGTTTTGTTAGTGGTCTTAATAACTAGTTATTTGTGTCCAGACAAGTAGCAGTATGTCTTTATGTTGTAAATCACCAAGAAATAAGCAAGAAAATGGGAATAAAAGTTAATACGCTCTGAGTGCTGCAAACTGGAATTGAACAGACTGCTGAAATTGGTACAAACCTTCAAGTTCTCAGTAGCATTGTGGAGCAGCTTGAGAAATTATAATGTATTCCCTATTTCTTTTCTTTAAAATGTACTATAAACAAAGAAAAATACTGGTTATATTCAAATCTGTGGGATTTACCATTGCTTTTAATTGGATCAAGAGTGCAGTGGTGGGCGTGGGTCTCGGAACCTCCTGGAGCTCTCCTGCCAACATCTTATTTGCACAGTGTGGTTTTGTTCTGTATTGGGGAAAATAAAATTACTTGGATTTACCTCTGTGCGTTCAGCTCCATCATGATCCTGCAAAACTCTCCTGACGTGTTTCTTCTTTTCTAGGTGACAATCATCAGCCAACTACGGGACTGTCACAATGAGTTTTGTTGAATATGGAGATACGATCAAGGATGGTGACACAGCCATTGTGTTCCTGGGCCACGAGTCCATGTTTCCTGTGAAAGTCCAGCATGGCACTGTAACACAGACTAAGTATGGGGTCATCAGGCATTCCACGGACCTCATAGGGAAGAAATATGGCTCCAAAGTGACCTGCAGTAAAGGAGGATGGGTGTTCATTCTTCATCCAACTCCAGAACTGTGGACCATGAATCTCCCTCACAGGACGCAGATCCTGTATTCCACTGACATCTCTATAATCACCATGATGTTAGAACTGAAGCCAGGCTCCATAGTATGTGAATCAGGTAATAATTATTATGTTGAAATCCTTTATTACGAACTAACACCAACACTTCCATGAAAAAAAACAGGCTTTTCTTTATGTTTTTCTAGAAGTCACACTTTTTCCACTGTGGTACAATTTTCCTAGCCTACACGTTGAATAATTCTATTTCATGTGCACGTGTTACCAGCTGCTGTTTCTCCAACAAATAATGCTACCTCAGTAAGCTGGCCTCATGTATGGGCATGTGTTTCATCAATTCATCTTAGAACAAATAAACAGACATTTTCGTTCCACTTTTCTAAAACTGCTGTTAAGTGCTTAAAAAATGTTTTTAAATACATGATTTGAATCAAAACTTGGGCTTTGAATTTCCAGTTTAGAGAATGTAATTGAGATAACCCAATGAAAGAGATTCTGATGGTAGGGTGTTGAACTAATAAGGGAAGTAAACTGGCAGTATTTATACAATGTGATACCATGTAGGTGCATGTATTTCATTTTTCTCTTCTCAAGTGGGATCTACTTGTAGCAACCACAACATGCAAAACCACTGATACAATACAATGGATGATGTGTTCATCTCAGGGCTGTGTTTGGTTCTAAACTTGGTTTAATTTATTACAGCTTTCATGATTTTGCTTAATTTGGAAGCAAGGAGTGAAATTTTACATTAATAGATATTTTCCTGGTTGCACAGAGTTGATAATAATGTCTTCATAACTTTATTACTGCAGGCAGTGTGAGGGTTGCTTGATTTGAGCATATTTCTGTAGTTTGGAAAAATGTGAACTGAGGTAATTCCTTGGTGTTTTTTCTGTCTGTTACCTTTGAGTGTTTTTATGAGGCAGTTTCATACACTTTCCTCTCAAGCAAAGGTATGGCAAGGGATCATCATGACAGGATGCACTGGTACTTTCTTATATTCAGCATTTCTTGTTCCCACTAGAGTGTGATTTTGGGCAGCTTTTCAGGCATAATGACCACTTACTCTGCATCCAGTTGCACCCCTTAAGAACCAGGCAGTTTATTGAGCTGGTTGATGTACAGCAGCATTTGAAACAGGCAAAGTAATTTGCAGAAGCCTCTGATACTGTGAAAATAGTTAGGTCCTGTGAGTTTGTAATTTGGCTTGTAGACAATCAGGCATTCTTAGGTTTGTCATGGGGGAGTAGCTTCGTCAGCCAGCTCTTCACCTATCCCCCTCCTGCTATGTTTAGACAGGATGCAAAAAAAGCCCACAACAAATTATTTGGGGGAAGGGGGAGATTTGAATTGCTCCATGTCCTGTGCACTTGGAATAGTCAAATGTACAGAGTGGCACTTAAAATGTTTTCAGTAATGTCAAAGGTGCCTAGAGAGGATGAAAATGTTTAATCACTCATTTATCTTAACAGCTAAGAAATGGAAACACGTGATGATTTCCAAAAGTGTTTCAAGTCAAAAGTCATAGCCACAAACAATTCTTTTTGCTAATGGGAAGCTGCCCCGAGGTTTGTTTAGTGCCTGTGCTGTCAGTGTGTTACAACTTCAGCTTCCCAGGAACAGTGAACAATTTTACTGCTACAGTTGTGCTTGTGGGGCTTGAAAGGTTCACTGTTCATAAAGAAAAGAAGTACTGCATCAAATCTGTCTGGTTAACCTTGAAGCAAGAGAACTTACTGCAGATTTGCTTTGAATTACAAATTTTACAGGCACTGACAACTGGAGCCTCCAGTGTGATGATGTAACTTACTTTGGTGCCGTCCTAAATTAGACAGTATTCAGTGATCCAAAATCATTAGTTCTAGATTAACCTTGTGTGTGCTAGACAGAACCAGCCCAATGGCAATGAGTAGAAACAAGACAGGAAATCTGGTCTAGCAATGACACTTGAGTCTGCTTTCTGCTGATGCTAGTTATAGATGTATTTTGAGCATTAATTGGCACAGAGGTCTATGTTTTTTATTATTTGAAGTTAACCTTATACACACGGTGACTGTATGTACTGGCAAAGCAGGCTCTGTAGAGTCTGGGCTCCTTTCCTCTTGTCTTGCTGGTTGGACTGTGAAAGGGTTTCCTGCATTTACTCACTGTAAGCAAAGCAGAACTGTGGATTAGTCTCCACAACTGTGTAAAGTAAGGATCGAAAAAGTCAGATGAAATACCCTCTGTTGTCATGTTGTAATGCTGTGAATAGGAATAGAAATGATCTTTTGTGTGTGATTATAAAAATGGAGTAGAATAACCAGAAGGCTTAATATTGTATGACTTGAATTATACAGTTTAAATTGATTAGTCATGATTTGCCATGAAAGATACAAACATATTAATACAGTTTTTGCTATTTTTAATCGTCTTTAATAAACACATAAAGAGCAAGCTTGTCAGCAGTACATGCATAATTAAACTGATCCAGGCATACTCAATAAGGGAACTCTGCATCTGCCTGATGTTTCGTGGCGGAGGTGTAGGAATATGATCCTTTTTCTGTCTTCTGCTAATTTCTTATTTATGAAGGTATGATAAGATTTTTTAAATGTTGGCACTAATGCTGGAGTTAAGATCTCTTGAAAACATTGGCCCCTGGTCTGAGGAATTCCCCACCTGGATACAGTTTTTAACAGCCTGACCTATCCAGAAAGCTCAAGAAATACTCATGATAGCTTCTTAAATATCTGCTGTGAGTGGCCCAATAGTGTGAAAGTTTCATTCTTGTCAGGTAACTCTGATTCAGTTTGTGTTCATTGCTTGTGTAGGAACTGTCTAGATAAAGGGATAAGCTGAATCCTTTTTTTGGTGTCATCTCGCTCTCCAAAACTAATCTTCATTTCAGCTTCCTAAGCAAGGCTGCCTATAGTATAACAACTCCCTTTGACAACAGATTTTGAGGGGTTTACATTTATTTTTGTACTGCATTGGAACCAATATGAAACCTTTAAGATATTTTTTTCAAACAAAAATGTGTTCTTTCTAGTCTTCACAGATTGAGGCTTTTTTACTATCCTGTCTCTCTGGTGAGACCTAAAAAAGCGTCTGTCCTAACCCTCAGAATTACTCAGGGAATGCAGTACCAGCACCACGAAACCTCACTTAATCAGATAAATCTCAGAAATATTTGGGCTTTATTGGAACATAGTATCTAGACAAAATGTAATTTAGTGAAATGTACTTTAACCACCACCCCAATGATCCTTCAGCAGTCAGCAAAATCAGACTCACATGAGCAAAAATGTTAATTGGATTTTTTTGTTTTCCTTCAGCTAAATCCCAAATTAAAAATAGCTAAACCCTATTCATTGCCACAGAGCAATGGGTTTCTGAGCTCTAAAGGCTGAGAACAGTGTTCTGAGCCTGCATGGTTTCTCAGTGATGGGGTGATGAGAGCTGCCACCCTGCCTTACACTAGAGCTCCTCAAAAATAATTATGACATTTTCAAACTCACAGGCTGGGTATAGATTTGTTAAGAGTACACTCATAAAAAATTAGTGAGGATTTAATGATTAATGGACACTTAATAAATCATTAATAGTTTATTGTGGACTCCCAGCAAGTCATCTGTCTGCTTATGACTCTTCTGAAGTGCTTACAGACTTTTTGACAAATACTGCTCATGTCTCTACAGTTTTTTTGTTATAAGTATATGTGATTTGTTTGCAGCTCTGTCTTCAGTGTTAAATACAGACCAAAGTTTGGAACTATTAATTTTATTCTGGAATGTGCTCACACTCATTATGTCTGTGTTTTATGATGTCTCCCTTATCTACCTCTTAGCAGCTGTTCAGGTTAGAGTGAGAGGAGAATCAGAAAACCTGATCCTTGTGTAGCACCTCTTGAAGAATTAGAAAAGCCTCATCACTACAAGTGTCACAGGGGCACAGTATTCCCTTGCCATCTGGGGTCCTCAGCAGAAGGACAGTAAGAAAGACATGGACCTGTTGGAGCAAGTCCAGAGATGGCCATGAAGATGCTCAGGGGGCTGGAGCACCTCCCCTATGAAGGCAGGCTGAGAGAACTGGGGTTGTTTGGCCTGGAGAAGAGATGGCTCCAGGGAGACCTTATAGCACCTTTCAGTACCTAAAGGGGGCTACAAGAGAGATGGAGAGGGAATTTTACAAGGGCATAGAGTGATAGGACATGGCTTTAAACTGAAAGAGGGCAGTTTTGGATTAGATATTAGGAAGAAACTCTTTATTGTGAGGGTGGTAAGGCACTGCAACAGGTTGCCCAGAAAAGCTGTGGATGCTGCATCCCTGGAAGTGTTGAAGCCCAGGTTGAATGGGGTTTTGAGCTGTCTTTTCCTGGTCCAGTGGAAGGTGTCCCTACCCGTGGCAGGTGTGTTGGAACTAGAGAATCTCTAAGATGTCTTTCAACCCAAACCATTCTATGATGATTCTATGCACCAAAAGTGACCAAGAGTGGTATGTATTCAGACTTGTGGCTGTCATGCAGCTGATGAGCAGTGCTGTTCATACCCTAAAGCATTTGTTTCCAGACTTTCTGGGCTCACTTTCATCTTGTAATTTCACTTGACCACCAAGCTCACTTCTCATGCATCTCTGAACTTAACCTTCCCTAATGAACTCACTCCCTAAGAACATAATAATTCTTCACATCCTTTTGTAGGCAGTACCAGCCTTGAAAACTTCCCTACTATCCTTCTCAGTCTAGTCAGTGGGCAGTGGCCCTCTCTGACCTCCAGCCTGCTGCCTGAAATGCCTGCTTCAGCATGGTGTCCACAACAGGTAGGCAGGAGAGCAAGCTAATGTTCTGTAAAGGGAACTTCTTTACTGTAAAGTGAACTTTCTGATTTGCTGTTTTCTCTTTCAGCCACCAGTTCATCTCCCTGAAATTCTCCCCCTCCCTCTCTTCCTCCTCCTCTCTGTCTCTGCTCTTGCTGTGTCTCACCTCTGGCACCATGATTTGTGCCTTTGACTATCTTCACAGTAAGATCTTCGGGTTAATTTCCATCAGATATTTTAATATCTCTTCATATATTCATTAAAAGTCATTAATGGTTCTCTGGTTACATAAACTTGTCATGCACAGTGAACAGTCTTCCTCTGTTCAGTGTTTCTTGACAGATTTTAGCTGTGGAGTTTTTAGCTCTGTCTAAAGATTTATTTTCCCTTGGTTTTGAGGCTCCTTCCGTTCTCATGGCTGACTCATGACCCGTCTTACTATTTGCTAGGTCTAAGTGGTGTAGCTAGGAGACAAACACAGCAACACTATCATTGTTTTGTTGTATTTACTAATTTCAGAATATCTTAGGTAGCCAAATTTTGCATCAGAAGCTTTAGTTCTATTGAAATGTTGCTAGATATTGTAGAGACCCAGTATTAAATAACACTCTGTATACTTCTCCTGTTTGCAAGCAATACGAACCCATGTATGCACTTAAGAGCTTATTCAGCTTTATTCCAAAATGTGTTTGCTTATGCAGAGATGTGAGCATCTATAGATCCTAGATCATAGTTTGGAGTTTCTTTTTTTTAAAAGGAAGATTCCCTGATGAGAAATTTCTAGGGAAGACAAGCCAAGCTATAGCCTGCAAATAGGAAATACAGTGGAACACAAAATCAGGTCACTTACATTTATGGCAGGGGTGGAATTCCAGGAGATTAGACAAATATCCCTCTCCTATAAGAAAACCAGACTAAACAGAAAACAGTGTAAAAATATATTCTGTATTCCATATCAGTCAAGCACTGTGCTAGATGCTATGGTGATACTTGGGTTTCTCTTGACAGTATTCTGTCCTGAAATAGTGTTATTTCTGAACAGCTCAGATGTCCACTGCAGCTTTGAGAAGGTGAGAAACAATCTTAACCTGGGCATTGTCTCCAGGGGGCTGAGGTCTTTGGAAGCTTCTCTGTGGAAAACCTGTTGGTTGAATAAGCAAAGAGTGGGAAGAACAGATGTGTTGGAGGTCAGGGCACCTAGTCAATACTTTAGTGTCTGCAAATCAGAAGGAAGTATCAGTAGGTGCTGAGCTAAAGTGTGTTATGTAGGTACCCACTTGTTAGGATTGAAATCCTTCTAAAACTGCAGTGTTTTCCTTGTCTTGGGAGAGTGTAGAAACACTTCCCTGAGGTTAAATGTATCAGAGAAGGACATGTGCTTGAGCCCAAAAAGGGAAGAGTACTACATCAGTGTGTCATTAGCCACCTAACCCCATGTGGCTTTAACAGGCTCTTAATTCCTGCCTTTGGACTGAGATGAACCACACTCCAAGTCTGCACGCTGATCCCCTGCACAGTGCCACCTCCTCAGATTTTGAGCTTGGAGTGTGGCATACTGGGGACCCTGCAGTGTCTCATTAATACCTGCAATGCAGATGTCTGCTTTTTGACTGAGATGTTTGAGGTCACAGAGTAGTCAATGTAAAAGAGTGTCACGTTTTCCAAGTGAAAATTAGCAATGACACAAGTGCTCACCTAAGTGAGCTCTAAAGCAGCAGCTGTTGAGAATGTCTTTGGTACAGTCTGAATTGTTTTCTTACCTGTCATCTGTAGAGTCCACTCATGATTAATATGCAGTAGCTAAATGGGCATTGTTCTGTGGTAGAGAACAGAGAGTTTCTAAGGCTATTTATAGTGCAGGCTGTCAGAAAAGGAGCATCCTGCTGTAAAAGTTATAAACTGTATTTGTTCTAGCTGTCTCACCTTCTGCTTACTAGGTCAAATGAGGAATGTAGGCATTTCACTGCACCTGTATGAGCATGAAACTCTGTTGAAGTTCTTCCAGTTCTTATCTTGCCTCTTCTGATGTAAAATAGTAATTTTTGAGCATTCAGTTTTTTGTTTTATTTGTATACAGGCAATTCATTTATGATATTTCTGGTTTGGTAGCATTCTAGTACATGTCTTCAGTAGGTACTCCCTGCGTTTTGTTGCTTCCTGATTGATTCTTTGTCATTCTAAGAATATGTTTAATTTCTCAAGGAAACTGGTACCTGGCTAGAACTTAGTGGAAACTGGTTCCTAAGACTCTTTGAGCCATTTTGTTGAATACTGCTTTTTCTCAGTAGTGATTTTGAAATAAGGACAAAGAGAAATTGAAAATTAATTGAGAAGGTGCTGGGAGGACAGAAGTCTTGAATGTTGCAGATTTGCAGGGAACAAGGTGAATGTAAACATTCATTTCCCCTTGTACAACATCACAGAAACATAGGGTTGAACACCTGCCTTCTGTACACTGTATTGTTTGGGCCTTAGGGCTTGTGGTGAGTGTGGACTCATGCCAGACTCTCATATTATTAATGTATCACATCAATTGTGCAGAACTATCAGGCACATGAGAGTTGAGGGTCGTAATCATTTCACAGGTCTGGGTTCAGAATCTGTCATGTCTTCAAGAAGAGATTTGACATTGGTTCATAACCATTGTGTTCTTTGTTCCTTGCTGTTCTGGTGGTGTCACAGAGAAGGCAGGCAGCATCTTCAGAAATACTCTCATTAATGATGTCAATATGATAGAATTTGATATGTTAAAATGTGATACGTATGTATTGTTCTCATGCTTGCAGTAGCCAGTCAGCAATAAATAATTCCTGGCACCCTTTTTTAACAAAAGCTCTGCTGTAATATGCCTGCAAGTGGTGACTTCCAGCCAGTCCTGGGTTTAGTTCAGGGTTTGGCTTGGAGTGTTTGTGCATAAAAAAAGAGTATCAGAAAAGAAGCCAAAAAATCTTAATGGGTTTTCCTATGAAGGAGACAAACTGTATCTTCTGTGGTGTTTTTAAGAGCACATTTAAAAAGAAAGTGATTAAAAATGTAAAAGAATATGAACAAGGAAACTGGATACATGCACAATCTGCCTCTCTCTTCTGTGTACAGCCCAGCTGTGCTGACAGGCCTTCTGTTCACTTCTCTACATTAGCAGAGAGAGTTGCAGAAAGTGCCCAGCATTACCCATTTGAGAGGTACAATAATCAAATTCCCTCATTTTGCAGTAGTTCTCAGTTGTGCAATCCTCCCTTATGGCATTAAATGCAAAGGCAGAATTTCAGTCTTTAGCACTCTGTGAACTGTAGTTCCTTGCTTTTGTCATTAAAAAAAAAAAAAATCAGTGGAATGCTGTTTCTTCACTATGCACATATATCATTGAGTTTTCACAACCACATGGCTACTGTGCTACCATTACTCCTTTCAACCAGGGAAAGGCTTATGTTGACATTTAGAGCCTACAAGTGCCCTGACCAGATACTTTTTGATGTGAGCACATGTAAGTGTGTTTTGATTTTTGTTTGCTTTATCTTTATACTTGCACAAATGTCTGGACTTTCACTTTATTAAACGCACACGTCACAGTTTCCCTCTTCCCTTGGACCTCTCTGAAGCCACTGCTAAAATCTGTAGGAGCCCTCTAAGCTGCCCTTCTAAAGCTGGGGGTGGGGGTGCCAGTCTGCCCTCTGGGGTCAGAGCCCTCTCAGAGGGAAGCAGAGGAGCAGAGCCCATTCTGCAGTGGAGTTGGTTGATCCCGTGGCAAACCTGGGCCCTGAGCTCTGTTTACAGTCTGAATGTCTCCCCTTTCAGAGCTGTCGGATTAGATACAGTGCCGTGACAGTGTTTCTCCCCTTGTGTGACTAGAGGGCAAGAACCTTGGATCTCTCAGTGAACTTGGACTTCCTGTATGATTATGGAAAGTATTGCTCCAATTAAGGAGCTGTACCAGCCCCTGTGCCCCCTAATTAATTTCCTTTCTGAGCTGCTGTACGTCAGATTCCGTCTTTATAAGTTTTTTAAGGTTTATGTTAGTTGAAAGAACTTGCTTCGGGCCGAAATTTAGCCTGAACAGTTACTGAAGATAGCTAGAAATAGATCTTTCTACAGGAGAAATGTGTTCCAGGCATGGAATTATGAATCAATAAACACAGATAATTTGCTGTGGATTTTTGAATTGGGTTGGTTGTGGGGTTTTGAATTTGGGGGATTGCTCTGTTAAGTGTCACTTGAGTGAGTAATCTGCAATGGGAATTAGTAGATGGATGTTTTCTTCAGTGAAAATGTTCATTATTAGTCATTCAGCTATTTAATACGCCAATGGATCATTTAAAATAAGTTTCCTAAATTAGCAAACTAAACCAAGGAAAAATCTGTGTTTTGTTAGTCCCTGTTTGTGTGTGGTAATTGCAGTTACCTACAGTTTCAGGTTTGTGATGGATCTCATTAGACTAAGTTAAGATTGTGTAGGTGTGTATGTGTGCAAGTGACCCGTGAAAACAGGTGTTTGGTCAGTGTGTTGCAAGGAGCCAAGAGGCCTTAGTTTTGGATAATTTCAGTGAGATCTGAGGATGTCTCTTAAGAGATCAGTACAAAGCAAACTCTATATTCTGAAGGCTATTTGTTTGCATGGATATTAATAGGTTTTTCAAGCATGGACCCTCGCCAACATCTTTTCTTTGTTTAATGAAGTGTAAGATTTTGAAAATCCATTAAAATTTGTCTTAATCTCTTTTCACCCTAGAAGAGCCTGGCACTTTGAAAAAAAAAAAAACAGCTCTCCAGTTAATTTATCTGAATTTTTCCTGTTGCATTTACTTCCTAGTGTTCTCTTGTAGCAGTTCTTAGAGCTATAGCTGACTCTTGGCATTAGCTTTTTAGTCCAGAGGAATAGGACAGGTCCTGAGTTTGACAGATATTTAATGCATGCTTTGAGGATCCTAAAGGCTGTTTCCTAGGTCACTTAGTCCCTCTCTCCTTGTGAAGAAGGAAGGACTGTTCTCTTTCAGTCTCTGAATCAGTGCTTTCTGTTCACTTGGTTTTTGAGTAAGTGTTCCAAGTGGGAGGACTAATGGAGAAGACTTTTGTTCTGGTGTTTGGCACTGACAAAGGGCATTTCATGTGTTGTCTTTCCTAGGTACGGGCAGTGGATCCCTCTCCCACGCTCTCATCCGGACAGTGGCTCCCACAGGCCACCTGTACACAGTGGAGTTCCACCAACAGAGGGCTGAGAAGGCGCGGGAGGAGTTTCGGGAGCACGGGTTGGAGCACCTGGTCACCGTGACCAACCAGGACGTCTGCAAAAATGGGTTTGGTGTCTCCAACATTGCAGACGCCGTGTTCCTAGATATTCCATCTCCGTGGGAAGCCATAGGACATGCAAAGTCAGCATTAAAAGCAGAAGGTAACTGCATTTATCTCTTTCTGTTCAGGGAGCACTGTGCATGCACACATCTCTGCCTCTGAGCCATACGCCAGGTCTGCTCCCTTCCATTGTGTGATCACTGTTCTCAAATGTCAAAGTCTCCAGGCATTTCTAAGGTTGAAAAACCTTCAAAAGGCATCCTCAATTTACAGTAGAGGATTTGAAAGGAGAACAGTTTTTTCCTACAGGCCTGTGCGAGCTGCCACAATTAGCATGGGCAGTTTATAAAAAACCCTTTGAACCTTTGTCAAGTGCATTTTGCTAGATCTGAGGTATGTGGGAGGCAGAAGTAACAATAAATGCTGAAAGCAAATTTCTTGGGCAATTCAGTGGAAAGGTGTTTATATAAAAGGTGCTCAACCTCAGTTCACATCAATCATTGCAGATTTGTACCTATTTAACAGAGCACCCCATCGGTAATGTTAAAAAAAAATGTGGTTACACTTAAATGTGCTTGCCAGTTTCTGCCTTAAATCTTTGTGGTTTGAGCTAGTGAGAAGTTTGCCATTGGATGCAGTGGGAATGGAACATAATGGAACTGTTCTAGCTTATGCTGGTTATTCTGGGACTGGGTCAGCAAGTGAGAACTGTTATTGAGGTTTTGCACAGATTTCGTCACTTTATTATAAATTTTTTTCCATATTGAGAAATAAGCTTCCGTGAATAAATAACTGTTTTATCCTGAAATAAGTTTTCCTCTAATTAATGTTATATTACTGTGGATCTGAACTAACTTGTGCCACATTGCTTCCATCTACAAAAGTGACTTTTCTAATCAAGGGAGCATGGCATGCTGAACAGTGCCCATGCTGGGATGTGAGTTTAGTAAAACTCAATTATCTGCCAAGGCCCAGTTCTTTGTTAGAATATGGGCCTGACTTCAAGAGAATTACTAAGTCTTCTTGAAATCACAGGGTTTAAGCTTTGTCTTAAAGGTCACTGAACGTGCACTGCCTTGAGTCAGGACCAGCCCCACTGTTAGGCTACCTCAGTTACCGCTGAAAATTTTCTGGAAAGCTTTCTGGTCCCAGCATAACACACACTTTCTTTTAAAAGTGAATAAATAGAGTAAGACTTGTTAGCACTCTGTACCTGCAGTGGTTACAGCTCAATTTGTAGCTGCCTTCCAGTATGTCCTGAGGAAAAAAAAAAAATCACTGCACTGTACAATGCCCTTCCCATGCTCAAATTATCTAATCTAGTGAGTACAACACTCAGCTGACTTCCCAGCTTAGAAGGCGCTGCATTGCGCAGTCCAATTTGAATTATTTAAGTGGTGCATGTTTAGAATACTAAGCAGGGCTGCTTGAACAGTTCCAAGTTTTGAGTCCTTGTATTACTACAGCCTTCGAAACCCTAGAAAAGGTATTACAGTCCCAAACTGGGCATACCATCTGGCTGTACTTTTCTGTGCTGTGCTGCAAGGTTACATCTGCTTAGGCAATATAAATAATACTTCAAAATTCCACATTTTGCGTTTGTGAAGTGGCATCATGCACTTCATGAGCCACTCAGAAGGGGAAGTTGCTGATCCTTGCTGCAGTTTTTGCTGCAAACAGCTATCCATGCCTGAGATCTGGTACTGGATTAAGGTTCGTGTTTTGGGCTTTATAGTACCTGACTGACTAGAGGCATTTTTTTAAATTTATTTTGCATATAAACAGAAGCTGTTTACCCTTTTCATATAAAATATAATTGATTGCAGTAGTAATATGTACAAACTTACGCCATTTTCTGTTTTGTTCCAAATCATGCGGGCAGTTTTACTGTGGGTTTTTTACTGCTGTAAAATCTAAAACACAACAGAAGGTTATCTGTAACTGTTTCCCTTTCCCTACCACAGGCAGATAATTTTATAGTGCTCCTTTGTTTTGTTTTCAAATAGTTAAGGCTCTTCTGCAGTAAGAACAGCCTGTGCACATACGCTGTTATTCAACGCCTTTCCAAGGGTTAGTGCAGTGATAAAGCATCACTGGAGAAAGTGATTCCTGCCACTCCTTTTTGCCCACGCCCCCTCTCTCTCAGTTCTGGACAGGGTCACATTTGAACCATCCACACTGTGGGTTTTGTTGTGATGTACCATGCAAATATCACAGCTGTACTGCCAGATAGTGGTAATGTAGTCCCTAAAGTCCTAAGGTATTTTGAATGAAATCAGAGCTAAGCAAATGCATTATATAGCATTAGCTACTCTCTAAAACCACAATACTCATAGAGTTCAGCTGAGACAGTATGTAAGAGAGAGTTCTTAACCTTAACAAAACCTTATCAAATCAGTGTTTTCTCTCCTACTTGAGCTCAAGGTCCTGAATAGTTGCAGCTCCTAGTAGGCTGTGTTAATGATCCTCTTTACAGAGTGCATTTATCACTCACCGTGCCTTGCAGTGTGCTGTAAATACACTACTTAGAGCATCTTGGCCTCCCATTTAAAGCAGTGCCAACCTCTGAAAGAAGCTGAAAGAATAAAAAATGGCACAGTAGGTTTGTGACTAAAAGGTTCTCTGCTAATGCACTCTGCCGATGCTCAGGTTTGCATCCCAGCTGCATCCTTTTGTGCTGATTTCACTAGTCACACTTCCAGCAGAAATGCTGCTTGTAATACCTTTCAGGCACTGCTGCAGGGCAGAACTTGCTTTCATTTTCAGACCTGCGCTGGTTTTCTCTTGCAGCATCTGCTGATTAATGCTTTTGTGTAATCATAGCTGCTGTTCCCAATTTCTGACCTTGGTGGGTTTTGCTAAGCTGCTGTTAACCCCTTCAGGCTAAATTTTAAAAAAATGAAGAAAATGAGAAAATTGTGAGGTAACAAAAATATCCTCAATATTCTGTAGTTCTTAAATGCCCTGAAACTTTTGACTCACAGTCATCTCACAGCTGAATAGTGTAGTGCTTTGAATATAATTCTGCACCCACCTACTCTACCCTCATAAATACTGTCTATTTCTTCCCAGGCTGTGGAAAATGAGGGAGAAACCTACTGGTACAATAATTTTCATATAGATTTTAAATTTTCAGGTAAGGGGATGGAAAAATACGACCATATATTAGGTTGGATTGGCCTCTTGCATTTTAAGTTGGTCTTTGGTGGTGTTTAACAGTCTGAGTCACAAAATTATTAAAACCACCCCTCTTTCTTTGCCTTTCTTTCTCTAAAGATTTTACTCTTAAATTCAGACTTTCTGTTCCCCCTTGAGTATCATAAAGCCCCTAAATATGAGTTTGTCAAATTGTGATCCTTGAGATACCACCTGAATCGGGCAGCATGGTGCAGTCTGCAGGTAAAATTCCCTTTGAACATCTCCCTGTTTGAGCCTCTGCATTTCCTGCCATCACAGAAGCCCATCAGCAGTACTCTTTGTAGTATAGCTGCTTTTCATTTCCAAAGTCCTGTATTTGTTTTGTTTGTACACAATGGACAGGTCTAGTTTGCATTTCTTCCCCCTTAGCATAGCCATTGATTGTTGTCCTAACCTGCCAGGTTTGGTTATTACAGATACTGTATAAGAGCATAAATAATATCTCATCCTCCCAGTTGCCTGTGGTGCAGGTAAGGCATTGCCTGGTTTAACTAGTTTCAATTTTCATTTGGGCTTGCCTCCTTCCTCCCCCTGGGCTTTCAGAGAATACCATGTCCATGTAGAAAGTCTCACTGGCTATTTTTCTTGAGCTCCAGAGGTTAACCATGATCCCATTTTTAAACCACCCAAGTGTGGCTTTGAGGAGCAACTGAAATCCCTGGCCACAACTCTCATGCCTGTGGTGTCTGGGTAGGGAGTACCCCAGGCTGAATCACACCTGAGAAGGGGGCAGTGACATGAAGGCTGATGTTGTTTGGGCTCAGGTGACCTCAGGGACACACAAGGAATGTGTTGAGGCAGGAAGAGGAGCCTGACAGTCCAGCATGCTCTCACACTCCACCCATGCAAGTGGTACACTGGTTGGTATCACCACTTCTCATGTCCCCAGGGTATTGGGTGAAGCAATAAATGCTTGCTGAAATGTCTGCTAGTGTAGCACTTGCTTTGATTCGAAGGGGAATTAACTCAAGGGGAGGTTAAAGATCCACAAGCTAACTTTAAATTGCAGCATATCCTCTCAACATTGAGAGGCCATCTGGTCAAGTGCCCCACTAGGATCCTAATCCACAAAACAGCTTCATCTCTTTCCCAAGCACTGGCTGTTTGCTGAGCCAGCCCCAGTTGTTTTATCTCGTGCGAGGGCATCACCCTGCCTTGGGTCTGTCAAGGGTTGGTAGGTCAGGTGTACACAGCGGGCCTGGTATGAAGTACAAGTGATTCTCTCTCATATGTAGAGAGTCAAGCAGAAGGATTCCCGCATCAAAATCCACACTGTGGAATGCCAGCCAAAGCTACTGGCTTTTACATTGTTTGTAAGAAGTAGTTTGGGATGAAAGGATACTTAAAGGAAGTTGTTAGGTTTTCGTCTGCAATTTGGAGCCAACTAATTTTTGAATTTCCTTGTTGCATGCTTTTGCCAGTCCCTAATAATGAGCAGGAATAAATTCCTTTTGGATGATGCACCTACAAATGCAGAGGTTAAGGTCACATTTGCAGAAAATCACATCAAGCTCCTGTTAATGAGCTGGCAAGTGATTTGAAGAAAATTCTCTTTTCTGAATCAAGAAACATCCTTTAATTTCTTTCAGCAGCCAAATCCTCTAATTTCACTTGTCAGGGAAGCTACATCAAATCGCCCACGAGCACACGCACTTAAAGGACATTCTGTCCCTTTTTACAGAGGCAATATTTTTAGTGTCCTACTAGCACAGAGTAAATGCCACGGTGATGCTGCTCAGTGACTCTCCTGCCTCGCCCCTACACCATGATAATGCCTGTGTGATTTTTTTTCTTCCCTGAGATCTTTGTAACATAATCTCCCAATTATGACAATGCAACAAAGTGCCAAAACCCAGAGCTGTGTTCTTTTACCAGAGGTAAAAATGCTGTGTTGTATTCTTTCCATCACAGCATAATTTCTACGATTACTGGCCCTTTTTCCCAAAACTTAATGGTGCCGTACTACATTTGTTCTTTTTGCATCTTCTGAATAATACTGGGATGATGAGAAAACTACAGCACGTGTGGCACATAGTATAGCCTACAGAAGCGAGAGCACATTACTGGGACAAGTTTTCTGTATCATAATCACGCACTGGAGTTCCTGTCAGTTGGGTAGGACTGAGATTTTCCACACTTGAAACCTGGTGCAGCTATTAGTGAAATAGAACTGGCAGAGGGTGTTAGTCCTTGCTCGGACAAACCAGAAGCAAAATGGTTTGTTGGAGTTGCAGAGGAACATTCTGGGAGCTGTTCTTGAAGGAGAAGCAACTTTCGAGGCACTGGCCTCTTGTAGAGATGCAGTGGTGTGTCCCTCAGTTACCAACTAGATACTGCCAAAATGTACAGCACTATGTGGATGAAAATCTTTTATTTCCCCTGTCCCTTAAGCTCTCTATTCTAATCATTCCAATCTGAATTGTACTTTGGTTTTCATATCTTCTCGACCCTGTTGCTGGTTACAGTGACTGCCAGGACTGTGTGGGCTTGTTCCAACCTGTGGATTTGGGACATTTAACCTCTCCATTAAATGCTTCAAACTAACTCACTCCCTGTAAAATTGAAGGTAGAAAAAAACTTAAGTCCTTCATGCAGTCTCATTATTCTCTTCTCCTCAACTGTAACACTTGTCAAATGTATTATACATGAATAAACACATTTTTAGACAGCTCTTCAGATCAAAAAGCTCACACAGCTTCCCAATGTGAACAGGATTAATCTCTCATAATTACTATATCAATTTATGATGACACACAGATCTCATTAACCAAATTTAGGAACGGTAGCTTTCCTAAAAGGAGAGCTCTGAAAGAACACAAATGCAATTTGTACAAAAAGGTTTTCTGTTCAGATGTTTTCACTGCTCTCTAGTCTAGTCCACCCCTTTGTGATCCACAGACAGAGCAGGGTGCCCCAGCAAGCCAGAGGAGAGGGAGGGAGTACATGTCTTTTCTTCATTCACTAAGGAATCCTTGGCATGGCAAGACAAAGCAATGCATATTCAAGTCCTTTAAGCTCTAAAAGCCTCTTGGTGTCTAAAGGACAAGAGGGCTCTCAAAGAATCTGAACTGTGAATGCTGAAATCTAGATTTATATCTGTTTGGTGATTGTGACAGAAGGGGTGTTGCCTAGCTGGTAATCCCGGGGGTACGGAGGGCAGCCCACAGTGTGGAGAATTCACAAGCATCTGGTCTGTTGAAGATGACAGAGTCTCTGCTCCTAGGACAGATGAGCATGTCCTTCTGAGTGGTGGTTTTCTACTTTTTTTTGCTGGCCTAAACATGCTACAGCAATTGAAACTTCCCAAATGTTTCTATTTTAGACAGCCTCTCAAAGTCTGGAACTGCAGTTTCATTTTTGCCTTCAAACCTTCTGCTAATTGTAGCTTTCCAGTCTTCTCTTAATATCTGCTTGATCAAACAAATCCAGCCTGCAAGTCAGATCTGGCCTGCCTGATGGTGTGTACAGGAAAGAGCAGAGGGGACCCTTCTCCCACTTGTTAAGATCTGTAGAGTCAGATGCTTGATGAGTTGCTTCTAAGCTATTTGTAGGTATGTTTGTTTGGGAGGGATGTATAAAAATAACCAGAACAATAAGTTGTGAAAGGGGAAAAATCAAAATTGGCAGAACTACTTAAACCCACTGGATGGTCTCAGTTATATGGAATACCAGCAGTTCCACTGTTTTCTCACTCATCATGCCTGAGAAGCATCCAGTAAGTCAAGTAACATTATTTTTTGTGCTTCCCCTCTGGATATTGACTGTTGCAAGCAAGAGGTTTCTTCCTAACCAAGCAGCTCGGAGGCCTGTTTTCTGTAACCCTACTTCCCCCAGCAGTTGGGAGGAGGCAGGCTGATAAATCTTCACCAAGTTTGGTGCTGAGGGCTGTGCTCAGCTGACCACCCCGAGGCACAAGGACGGGTGCTCTGCCTTTAATTGAAGGCTTGACAAGAACCGTAGGTGGTTTTGCAGCTTGTATGGCAACAGCTGTGTGCAGGCTTCTGAGTTTTTGACTGTAAATCTAGACCATGTGAATTCAAAAGCCTAAACACATCTTAAAACCCTTGGAGTCAGAATAAATAAGAACAGACTTACTGTAAATGTAAATATATTTCAGGTTTTTTACTGCAACATAAAACACCAAAACCAAAGAGCCTGAATGAAATAGTAGTAAGTCTGTGGTCTCTGCAAATTCCTGCTTTGCAGACAAAGAGTAATTGTGATCTGACATTTAGCTAAGTTAGACATTTGTTCAGTTCCCTACACAATAAGAATACGAAGTCTTTTCATTATAACAAACATGCATCATAGTAGCTTTCTAATTATGTAACAGAATTTTTTTGTGAGCTTTCCTGTTTTACATCTACAGACATGGTAGAAGTGTGTAGTGCTTTGGCCAGAAAAGATTAGCTGTCTGACTCAGAAACATTGTGGTAGTGCTGACCATCCTGATGAACATACAAATCTAATTTCTTGAGAGCTAACAGACCGGGTGTGCAATTAAGTCAGCATCCACAGACTTGGTTAATAAAGACACATATCAGCATTAATTTTGCAGGTGATTATTAGATTTGGGTTTTAATTCTCACTCCAGGGAATTACTTGTTCAGGGTACTTTGTTCTGAAGATTCATGATAAGAACCCCTTGCTGTGGAGACTTTATTTCAGGACTAAAATTAAATCCTACTTAGTGTATGGTGGATTAATGGTCGTGGAAAGTGTTTTTCCCCAGGCAGTACCCAGCACATCGTTGCTGCACAGTAACTAGAGTGCTACAGTGACGCTTTCAGACCTGATGCTTTCTTTTTTTAGAGATCTGACTTGAGAAATGAAAAAGGAAAAAAAAAAAAAAGAGGAGTTTGAGATAAAGCAGGCTTCATGTAGTCTCAGCATAGCCTCTATTTTTAGCAGGACGCTTTGCTCTGACTTGCACGGGTTCTTTAACTACTTAGACAACTGGTGTTTGAAGGCTTGAGTGGATGAGCCCGGGAGAGGACTGTGAGGGAATGCAAATCAGGTCAGCAGGCATTTTCACCTAATTGTAGTAAGTAAAACAATAGCTGAAGCTGCTTTGCCCAGTGTTCCTTCCTCCTGCACTAAAGCTTTTCAGGAAGGGCAGTTGCCTTGGGGGACACTGTGTCCTGAGTGAAAGCACATGCCCTGGCTTTATGGCAGACAGTGTCCTTATAATTCTTTGATCTGATTTGGCTGTGGCTTTTCAGAGTAAATCTGAATCATTCTATTCTCAGCTGTTAAGGTGACATTGTAGCACTTAGAAAGGTGTAGGGGGCCTATTAATACTCTGTACTTAGAATCAAAAGTCAGAACTGTGTACAGACAAGGAGATAAGTGTTAGTTTGTCACTTAAAAGCCCTACCCTAGAGTTTTACAGCACTTTGCTGTAAGCCTGCCCGATGCGATATCCAGTAAACTGTAATGCTCAGGAGACATGCTAGTCAGCTTGACTAAAAGGGTAAAGCCTTAACAGCACTCCATCTATGGCCTGGAGAGATCACTTTATTCTGTACACGCATACCATGGCTCCCAAACAAACACAGCCGCTTTTGTCAGGGGGAGTGTGCACGGGCGCTTGTACTCGAATGAAGGCAGCGCTGTACAGCGTGTGGAGAATGACTTCTGGCTTTGTGTACGTGCCAACTTCAGCTTGGTGCCTCAGTCCAGAGTGGTGGATAGTGATTCCAAAAGAGCCACTGCTCTAAAGGGATCGACTTTTAACCGTTTTGCTGTGAACAAATGCGGTGGGCAGCATTGGACGTGGAAGATGAATCAATTCGCTGTTGTGGTTTTTGAAGGGTCTGAAAGCATCTTGTGGGGTCGTCCGTGCTTGATTTTGTGCTGACACTTTAAACCTGCAGAGTCGCCTCATGGAGGTTTTCTTGAAGAATGTTTTCACTTTGTCTCTATAACAGTAATTCTATGGGCATCTGGGAGAATTCGGAAAAAGATTAAAAGTGCATTGCTTTGGTTTTTGCCCTGATTTCCACCACCTGTCTTATTTTGCAGGTGGCCGCATCTGCTCCTTCTCCCCCTGCATCGAACAAGTTCAAAGAACCTGCCTAGCCATGGAAGAATATGGTTTTACAGAGATTAACACCTTGGAAATTCTTCTCCGAGTGTACAATGTGAGGACAATTAGCTTGCAAATCCCTGACCTTGGAAAAGCAGCCGAGGATAATTCTAGTGCTGGCTTTGACAGCAGCAACCCATCAAACCAAGGTAGCCCGTGTGCTGTTCTGCAGCAGGGGACTGTGCAGTTCAAAAGTGGCGTGCCACTGAGGGAGATGGTGGGGCACACAGGGTACCTGACCTTTGCCACCAAGAGCCTGGTTTAGTACACGCTCAGTTTGTGCCCTCTGGAGTGGATTTTGTGTGCATTCTGTTTTCATGGCGCTTTTTTGTAAGGCATCCAAATTTTTACTTGTCAGGGAATTCCATATATAGTCAGATTTGGTTGGAATATGCTTTGTTTAAATAGCACACAAGCATTAACCAGAGCAGCATCAAGGGAATGTTGAAACTCTGGAATGGTGCTCCACTTGCTGTCAGAAAGAAGATAAATTAATAGCCATTCACTGTAATTTGCAGAATAAAGATCTCTTCTGATAAGAAAGCAAAACAAACAAGACACAAATTGCAAAGAAGTTGGATTTTTTTCCTCCTTTTTTCTGAATTACTTCCCGAGATTTATGGATTTTATTTTTTCCTAGCCCCACTAGACACTTCTTTAAACTTCTCTAGTGTCTGTGTTGCTCTTAAGAATGTGAAGGTGCCTACTTCCTCCATTTTAGACAAGAAATTTACAAGATTATACAGTTGCCAGCACAACTGTTCACAGAATTAATATTTCCTTGGAATAGTGTTCCGGAAGGTTGTTGGCAGTGCTCAGGAACACAACCTCTTACTCCATTCCAGGCTGGCATCTGCAAATCATTTTGATTATACAGAGGTCAAAGAAGTATGGTAATTAAAGGATTTAGTTTAAATTAGTGCATTGTGCTCATCAGCTTGTAGTAGTAATTTGAACCTGGATCCATACTGTCATTTTCTAATGGAACATCCACTTCTATAGTTGATGAATCCACTGTGAAAATTCACTGAACAGCTGGTTAATATTATCTGAACACCTCTTTGTAAGAGGCTGAGGTTCCATTTGTTTGGTGGTTTATTTGCATTATGGTGTATTGTTTTCCTGCAGCTGAATGACAGAAAGATTGCTTTTGGCAGGATTTCTGTCTCCAAATTGCATCAATAATGCATACTTAGTAAAATCCTCAACCAGCCTTATTAATTAAGTTTTCAGATCATTTACTCTTTGGTCTTCCATACAGAGCTGGTGGGTGTGATGAACTATTTGAGTGCTGGATTACATTTTGTATTTATGGATTAAAATAATTATGCAAATGTATTAAGTTCCTTCTTTATTTTATATTAATAGTAAAGTCACAGATATTTCTATTCCAGCCACTAGTGCTGTCACTCAAAGCGTTTAGCTGTGCTTTGCCTTCAGTACCTGAACATACTGATTGCTGTGTAAGAGAAACAGCCATTCATAAACTGCTGCCTGAACATTTAACCTGATATCCCTCCCCCATTCTTGACAAAAATAAACAAAGCTAAGCTTTTAACATGTTATAGCAGAACGCTAATCCATAACGGTTTAAAGAAAGCTCAACCGATCACGACAGCAAAGATAAACTGTTGAGCAGATTAAAGGCAGAATTCTGTTGAACTAAATCAGTTATGTAAGTTGGCCTACAACTGCAGCATTTCTCCCTAAATTATGTGAAAGTTCCCTTTCTGCCTCTGCTAGTGTCCTCCAGGAACGTGCAGTAAACTGCTAACACTGTGTGTGGGGTTTGGGGGCTGCGTTATAATGACACGTGTGTAAACGTGCACATTTGTCTGTGCTGGAATCACCGCAGCAGCACGGCTGAGGAACTCACACACCACAAGAGAGGATGGGAAAACACAACCTTAATGCCGCAAGGCTGTTCTTCACTTCCTTCAAGGTGATCTTTATTCACTAACAAGTGGGATCCCCGAGCTTTTCCAGGGATAATTCCAGCCCTGAACTTGATTCTCTTTTTCCTGACAGACCTTATTTTAAATATTGTAGCATTTAAGCGGGATTAAAAAGGAACAAAGTCACGTTTCTGTCCTACAAATAGACATGAAATGGAAATACCAATGTATCTTCATGGAGTTTGAAACAAGGCTGATGCCTTTTTGCCTACAAAGCCCAATTCAAAACCCCTTGAAATAAACCATTGACTTTGCTTGGTCCCATATTGATTTGATCCCTGCTGAGAAGGGCAAGCATTGCGTAAGAGGAGAAGGATTTCATTCCTGTCTTTGCAATATTAAAAAGCCTTCTGTGTTTTTGTTGCCTATGGCAGCCATGGCCAGCAGCTCTGCACTGCTTCCCTCTGCTCCTTTGCTGTCAGGGTCACGGGGAGGATCCCACACTGTCCAGCATGAACAGTGCTGTGCTACCAGACCCCCCACTGTTTAATGCTGCTTATGGTCACCTGTGTTCTGCATTCTGGCTATGTTCCATGCTAAAAGTGGTAAATCAGAAGCGTGGGTCTTTCCTGCCATGCTGCAGGAAATCTGCCTGGGCCACACTTCAAGAAACTCATTTCTCTTTCTAATACATTTTGGTCTCCAGTCTGGAACGAAACACCTCTTTTTCCTGGCCTGACGCAGTACAGTCGCACATTGGCAGGCTGCACTTTTTTCACTGCTGCCTTCCACTTGGATCCCTCAGCTGTTGTGGACAAGCACCAGGACACAGCTCTGCCCAACAGCCAGGTCTCGTGGTGCTCCATGCCCTGCAAGCTGGCATGGAGAGCAGTCTGTGACACCTTGCAGCCTACAAGGCAAACAGCAGTGACTAAGAGGAGGCTTGTGAAACACTGAGAGCTCTGCTGCTGTTTTTACCTGTGCTTTAATTAAAGCATCACAGATCTGTATCTCACTGTGGTTGTTTCCTGCCTACCTGTTAGCACAACACTCCTCTCTGAAGATCATAAATCCTGCTTGAGAACCTTAAAGGGGTAAAGTAGCAAAAATCCCAAGAACTCACTCTTCTGCTTAATTTCCTGCTCTGCCTTCTCCTTAGGTACTCTGGGATACGTGATGGTGAGGAGATGGTTCTTCCTGGGAAGTGTTCCAGAGATGAGGGTTCTGCTTCACACTCACTCCCTTGAGAGCACATCTGTGCTCCATTAGTCCTGGTGAACGGGATGAGTGCGGAAGTCACAGTGACCTAGGAAGGAGGGGGGCCCAGAAATGCAGGGATGTATTTGTGAATACTGGTGCTCCTGGAGCAGGGTCTGCATCATTCAGGTGGACATCATCATGTCCAGGCCTTTACCATGTTCTTTCTGGACAGAGCCTGGAGAACTGTGCCCTCCTGGGCTGCAGTTCAGCAGTGTGTGGTGCTCCCAGCTCACCTCTGTGCCAGTGGGAGCAGTGCAGGCTCAGAGGAGGAGGGTTGGGAAATGTCAGGGCTCTCAGAGGCCCTTGCTGAGCTCCGTCTTGGCTTCTGCTTGCACAAATATGAGAGAGGCACGATAAGAGCGAAGTGGGAGAGTCAGCATTGCATAACCATGATGTTACACCAAAGGTACGTGCAGCTGTGACCAGTCAAAGGGGGAAGAGGGTTGCTCTAGTACCAGAAAGTTCTGCCTGTGTCACCATGAGGGAAAGCATTTACATGCTGTTTGGCCTCTCATGTGCTCCTGAGGAACTATGTTGTTCAGATGCCAAAAGAGGGGAGCCAGACTGTGTTATTTCCTCTCTCCCTACGTGACAGCTTCTGAATGGGAATGAATCTTCATCAGTATCAACAGAGGAACCTTGAATTAAATAGTGAAATAAAAATAATCCTCGTCACTGGTATCCAGCCCTTTACCTGCATATCTCACCCACGAGTTCTGTGTCCTTTTGCAGGCTGTTCAGGACAGGCTGTTCTCCTCTGCTGCAGGGCAACAGCTTTGAACTCTGAGGTAAGCTGATAGAAACAAACACAAAAGCCAGCTGGAAACACTGTCCTGTGGGCATCTCGCTGTTACCTGCGTGTTTCTACCTGGCTGCTGAGGTCGACTGCCCACAGCTGAGCTTCCCTTGCTGTGAGTGGTCCCTTCCTGTCATCTCCATGTCCCTGCCCTCAGACCCAAAGCTGTACTGCTACCATGCACCAGCTCTTCCTGCTGCTCCCAGGCCACTTGGGTTGGGTTTTGGGCAGAGGCAAGCATTTTTCTCTTCTCTTTCCTGGAGTGCAGGAGAAGGGCTCTGTTTTGCCACTCCATCAGTCACTGCAGGTATGGCTCCTGTGAGGGTCTGAGGGGAGAAGCACCTGAGTGCTCCTGACCAGGCACCCTGTGGAGAGTGGTGGTGCTGCCACAGCACAGCAGCTTTCCAGCCGCTGAAGGATTCAGCCTGAAGTTATTTCGGTGGGGACTGAGTGGGTTGATGCTAAATAATGTGTTCCTTTATAGCTGTTAAGGGGGCAATTTGCATGAGTGGTTCCAGTGGAGCTGTGGAGATCTCCCCAGGTGTCCGGATAGCTGCAAGACATGTCAGAGACCAGGGCCCAGTCGATTCAGAGCTTCTGCTCCCAGAGGTGCAAACTGAGCAGTCAAACCTGTGTAAGCAGAAGAAGGAGCTTTTTCCATCTTCTTCTCAGTGCTGATCCTGATTCAGCATGAAGCCCATGTGCATGACTAGGTCTAGTCAGCTAAGAGAAACTGTTGCTTTAGCAACCTCCCTTTCTATTAGGCACTGTGCAGGAAGGGGAAGTCTGCAGTGGGATTTTCCTCTCCCTCATGTTGCTCTGGGGGAGCTGTAGTCCCCCCTCCTTCCTTGAGTCAAAAATACATTTGCAGTAGTTACCCCTAACACGTGTCTGCAACTCAGCGTGGCGGGTCCCTGGGCATGTGGACTGAAAATCTGTGATGCCAAAATACTCTTGAGACAGAATTTATTTTATTCCACTTGAGGGGTTATGAAGATGATGAAGTAAGCTCTGTGATGCTTGTTAACTAGGTCCCCCATGCCCTTAGAAATTGTCCGTAAAAGACTATTTCAGAATAATTAACAAAAAATCAAGAGCCACCTCTTTGTAGGAATCAGCTGGATGTGAGAACCAAATCTGCTTGGAGGAATAAAGGAAAGAAGCAGTAGCAAGGAGAGGATGATTTCTGAGAGAAGGCTCTTCATTTCCTGGACTTTTGCATTGAAGAGGCAATTCCCCAGGAAATTCCATCTTCTTCCCTGGAAAGCCGTGGATCAGAAATGCTCATTAGTGAGGACATTGGTTCAATCAGGCTGTTCAAACAGAAAATGTAGGGTGGGGTCTACAACTGATAGAGTGGAAAAGAGGGAGAGAGGAAAAGAAGGTTGCAGTCAGCTCGGCCTGTTGCATTATATGTATGTCGTTTGTTGTTACATGGTTGTTACAGGAGTCACAGTATAGTCTAAACTATCTTAGCAAAATACACGATTTATACAACAAAGAATCACTCACTTCAGTACGTTGCCAGTCAAGAGCATGGAATAAGAAAGAGATTTGATTGCCTGTGTTGAAAAGTCAGGTTTAACTAAGAAACTAGCTGCAGTCTCTGCATGTTTTCTTGATGTGGTTTTGTGTCCTCTGTCAGATAAGGTGGAAACATTTAAGAAAATGGATAACACTTAAGTGGAATATAAACACCACAAGTACACAAATCTCAGACAGGAGATTGACTTCCAGTTTTTACCACCCAGCACTCCCAGGAGGATCCTTCATTGTCAACATTTCCTCACTGATCTTAAAAGCACTTTACAGAGAGAGGAAAGTGCCCTTTTTCAGCGGAGAGAGCAAATATTCACATGGTTACGGCCGATTACCAGGCTGTGGACACACCTCAGAGCAAGGATGGCAGCACTGGACTCCTTAAGGTTTCTTATATGGACTGTAAATGGGACTGTATCCCCTCTGAAGGGGTTGCTGGCCTTACACCCAGCCCCTCTGCACTGCTGGCATTAGAGCAGCACCAAGAGGCCCAGGTGGGCTGAGCACTGTGCATGAAGCCTCACAGCTGAGCGAGCCAAAACACCAGCAGAACAGACATGGTGTGACCTGCACAGGACTGCCCAGGGCTTCCTCCCATCCTCGGGAACAGCCTGGGTCTGGGGCATTATCCTTTGGAGCATTTTCTGCCTCCAAGGGAATACAGAGGGCTCGGTGTTTCCTTCGGACTAAGTGCCTTTGCACCTGCCAGCTCCTTCTGTACCACTTCTGACAGAGGTGTAGTCTGACAGTCAAGGAGCAGCCTGCTTCCCTAGGAAAAGAAAATGCAATTCTTCTGCATGATAAATCTCCATGTGAGACATGATTTCTGCTTCGTAAGGAAACAGTTCCTCATTTCTCATGCAGTTTGACTTTGATCCTGCAAACCTTTGCTCAGAGAGGGGAAGGGATTTGCAAAATGGCTGTAGTGGGAGATGGAAGCACCTGCTGCTGTTGTGGGAGCATGGTGGTACCTCCACGTTAGGGACATCTCTCAAAGAAGGTAAAGGGATTTCATGCCCCAGCTCCTACTGACTTCCTTATTTAATTCAGTAGGATTTCAGCAAAACTCCCTTCATCACCTGGGCCCTGATTGCGTAGGCTTCTTTGGGAATTGTGTGGCACTGTGCTGCTTTCACAGGCAGAGGCGTAAGGGGATTGTGCAAGCCAGTGGCAGGATGGAAAACAGGACCTGACGTCCCACATCTTCCCAACACTGGAAGTGTCTCAGGTCCTTCCTAAATAACTGTGCTCTCCTAAAGCTCTCACATGACAGCACCTCAGTGCCCACAAGTTCTTACAGTACCTGGATGCAAATGTAGTCGGATAATGTTCACCATATCACAGCTCATTACTAAATCAGAGCATGCAGCCATATCAATGCTTAGTGATCTTCTGAAACTTTAATTCATTTTGCTCTCTAGTCATTTTCATTAATTAGCTGTATTAATTTTATACAGATTAAAAATGTCTCTCTTTGAAGCAGAAAAGTGGCATTTTAAAAATCTATATTCTATCCCAAGCCTATAAATACATCTGCCTCATAGAAATCAGCTGTTTATGGTAGTTCTTATAGCAGAGGGTGACTCAAAGAGGCTTATGTGCTGCATTAGTTTTATCAGAGCTGAAAAAACCCTCTCAAATTCCCTGTGAATTAGAAGGATCAGTGACTATAGATAGATCCTATGCTTTTCCCCCACCAGATGAAACATGGCACTGGTTTTGGAGAGTCTGGATCCAGTGCAGTCCTACTAGCAGAAAACAGTCACATCTTGTTCTACTTTTACAGAATACCAGCCAGCATTTGATTTTCTTAAGTAAACATCAACAAAGCAGCAACACCACAAAGGCTGCTAATTGCTCGAAACACCACATAGTCGATGTTTTCCTATGCCCCTGCCCCACTGTGTTACAGAGCACCTAAGAGTGGTTGAATTAATTTATATACCCCAAAACCATATTGAAAGACCATGAGTAAGGCTGCAGAGCCACCCATGCAAAAGGCTGGGGAATCTAGTAGAATTAAGGCATTTTCTGAAGCTGTTAGTTGCAGGATAAATAAGGCTGAGTAATGAACTCAGGGATAAGGGACAGAGGGTTAAGGTCTCGCAGGAGTGTGGAGGTCACAAATGGTGTCCCAGTGTCTGTGCTGGTACTTGTGCAGCTCAACGTTGTTACAAATGACCTGGAAAAAGGGCTGAGCACTTAGCTGAGAAAGTCTGCTGATGGTGCACAGTTATTTATGGCAGTAAGGATGGGGACAGGTTGTAAAGAACTAGGGAAAGACTTTACAGGTGACTCCTTAATGACTGACTGGGCAATAAAGTGCAGGTGAAACTCAGTGCAGATAAATGCCAAGGGGGACGGGGAGGGGAAGGGAAGGGAAGGGGGCAACTCTGTTGAGAGGTGTGAGCTGATGGATGTTGGGTGGCAGGTGTTGGGGCTTGATCACCAGGAGAGAGAAGCTTCAGTGCTCCAGGCTGAGCAGCACCGTGAGAGGAGCCCTGTCATCCTCTCCGAGGGAAGGACAAGCTTTTCCTTTTCACAGGAGCTGTTTTCAACCTCTTTGCAGAGCGTGACTAAGTGGAGCTAATCTAGGAGCTCATGCCCATTTACTCCAAAGCCCCTCTGTACTTTCCTGGCAGCGATGGCCTAAAGCTCCGTGACACTTCCCAAAACATGTAATGGCTGCTTGCTGCAAGTCAGAGTCAAGTTCCAGTTGTGTTTTCAACTACGTAATAAGATTTATCTTGCAAAACTCCAGCGGTTCTTAACAGCACCTTTGCCCACTTGTAAGATGGAAGGTTTTCATTCTGACTTTGTTTCCTAAACATTTGGAACCCTTTGAAAATCAGAGGGCTTGCTCAGCTGTGTCTGTAAACATTCAAATTACACTTGACTTGTTTTCTATCCTGTATTTATCCTCTGTGTGCCTGTTGCTGTTTAGCAAGTGCAGCAATCCTGTGAGACCAGTGATGGATGAAGCCTCCTACCTGCAGAGCAGCCTGGGGAGCTGAACCTGCTGGCTCCCGTGCCTGAATTTCTGATGGAGCAGAGAGCAAGACTTTTAAATTACTTGTTTAAACTCCATTACACCCCACAAACAAGAGCAGCAGCCACTGCAGCACCAGAAAGGGCCCATCATATTTCAGCTTTTTTGTGATGACTGTAAGTCCGACTCTTCCACTTCTTTTGGGGGAAAAAAAATGCAATAAACACACACTGCAATTTTAATGAAATTTTTCAACAGCCCAGGCTAAAATCAGTCTTTATGTGCCTGGAATTCATTTAAAATAATTGCTATTTATGCTTTTATTTTTGGCTTTTGCCAATCTAATCAGCATAATTTGACAGTACTGGAACAAATCTGTAAGACTCCAGATCTGCCCCTGCAGATCATGTAGATTAAACATGAACTAATTAGTAGATTTCTGGATCTCTGAATCCACAGCTTTGGAAAAAGCTGACAATGCCTTTCAGTCTTCACACAAAAAGACAGAGACAAAACCCAGACACACAAGAAAAATGGCTACAGATGGAAACATGTGTGAGAAGTCCTTGCAAAGGAAAAAGATAATAAAATAAAATAATAAAAGAAAATAAAGACATTGGGATAATAAGCAACAGCAGTTGATTTTTTTTTTTCCTAAATATTTCAAGAATAAAGACCTTTTTCTGTCTTCAGTTCACTTTTTTGTGGAAGTTAGACGTGGTTCTGTAAGAACTAGTGGCCATAAACCACCGTGGGATAAAAAGGAACATGTAGCAGAAGCTGCGAAGATGAATATTGAATTCACCCACGAGTTAGTCTGAGCACATCCAAAAGCCATGACGTCAGTAAAAAGGAAAAAGCCTGACTATGGCCCTGGGAACGAAACCAAAAAATCGCTTTGCCAATATGCGAAGGTTTCTTCGGTCTGAAAGTCTTCTAAAAGCTTCCTCAGGGGACAACAATAACTTGATCAAAAATGTTCCAGCAGATGATGAAGAACAATAACAGCTGCTGAAAAGCTCACGGCAAACAATGGAAAGTCCCAGTTGATTTGTTCAGTCTTGAACGGGGTCCAAAATTCACAGAATTTTGGAGAAGAGGTAAAACCAGCTGTCTGCCTGCAAGAGCTCTGTTCACACAACGAGGGAGCTGGAATGGCCCCACAATTCAAGCCCTGTCCAACAACTGCCACTGATAGACAAGAGCCTGAAAAACTGCACTGGAACAGTGGGCTCAGCGCTGGTCCCAAAGAGGGATGCTGCCTTCCCAGGCTTGGCGTGTGATGGGATAACATGGACAAACCTGGAAAGGTCTCTCTGTCATTTAAGCCTGTCACGCGTAAGGTCACATTGTTAAATCCCAGGTGCTTTTACCTCCCTGTTTAGTTAGTCCCACGCAATCAAGGTGCCCTCCTGATTCCACCGGTACCAGTTTTACAGGAGGCCTCTCGGCTGTGTTTGCTGGCACTGATCTTGTCAAGCTGGATGGGCCAGGCAGGCTCTGCCCCTTGGTCTGAGCTCATCAACACCTTCCATGCTTTCTTGGGGGATACCTGTGCACGAGATGGCCCTGATGATTTCCCCTTGCCATCACCACCTAAGGCTTTCCTTCCTTGCCATCCAAGAGCAGGAGGCTGCCATGTTTCTGCCCAGATTCCCCGTTCCCATGCAATTAGAGCCTGTCTCATACCCAGTGCAATTAGGGTTTAATGAGGATATTTAAACCCAGGACACTAGAAATGGTTTGGCTCGTTATTTTTGAAACAGATGAAAGAGGCAAAAACATCTGACGAATGTCCCAGTGCTGGAGTCAGAGTTGTAGTGCTGGAGTCTGAGTTCCAGCCCTGCCCTGGCACCCGGGGAACTCTGGGCTAAGCTCCCCAGGGGCTCAGGCTGTGGGTGATGGCTCAGCCTTGCAAAGAATTTTGGTTTGGTTTAACTGCGGATAAGGAACTGTGCTGCTGTGGGGGCAACAGCGTGAGCAGTGGGGTTTGCCAGCAGAAGGACAAATTCCTTTTTCACCTCTGGAGGACCTGGATCAAACCTGCTCAGAGAAGCTTTGTGCCTTCCCACGGTTCAGCTACTGTGCACTGCGGCACAGTAGCTGGGGAAAGTCAGCAGGAATAAACTGAATCCTAATAACATCCGCTTCACTTTCACAGCTCTGCCCCCACCGCCACCTCACAGAAAGAGAAGTATTTGGGAAGTCCAAGAGACACTTTCTCCACGATGTAGCTTAAAGTTGTTTTCAAAAAAAGACCACACTTCTCTGCAAATGAAGCTTTAACAGCAGAATTACTTATTTAACAGGAAAATCAAGCCGAGGAAAAAATAAAAATGAACCCTAGTCTCAAGACTTTCATTAAGTACATGTTTATTGTGTCATTTTCCACAAAACTATGTAGTCTTGTATTTGAAGGGAGCCTGTGTTGCTCATACCCTTTTGGCCAGATACAATAAATACTCCTAAAAATAATCCTAATAAAGCTTGTGCAAGCATGAATAAGCATGCTCCCTTCCCTAATTCCTGTCCCTGCCCCGACTGAAATCCATGGCATGGTTAAAGCCTGTGCACAGGCTGAACATAGGCTCTGAATCCTCATCCTTGTAGTCAAAATCCCTCTGGAATTTGTGTGAATTTATCCAAAGGGCCACTTGGAAATACTGTAGAGGGCTTAAGCCCCCCTCCCCTGTGCTATTTTTGAGCACAAGCTCTAGCAGCTCTGAAACATTTATTCCAATTGCACCCACAACTTTTCATTTTGGTCTCTTTAATGTGTCAGTTTTAATCTCTTCCCCTTCCTCAGGCAGCTCCCGGGCTGTGTGATGGCGTTGGAGCTGATGCCCGAGAGCAGGAACAGCACAAGGTGCTCTCACAGCAGCAGCACCGCAGGGACAACTTTCCCATCTCGTGGCTTTGCACATCTTGGAAGGCACAGCATAGGTCGGTTTATGCCCCAAAAGGCATGTTGGCACTTTGGCATGTGCCAAGGCAATGCACTCAGCAGCCTTTGCTTTATCTCCCTAATCACCTTTGTAGTTTACCTGCCTGCGTCACACGCTGCACATTCAGACATTAGTTATGCAAGGGGTTTTCTCGCACTGAAGGTTTTATTTGGGGGAAACGAAGCTGTTGTGTCTTCACAATCATGCTCAGCCATCAATACGCACTTGCAGAGCAAAGGCTGGGCAGCAACAGCAAATTTCCCCAGAGGTGGATGTTCCCCAAGGGCAGTGCTGCTGTGACCTGCAGGAGCAGGAGGATCACACCTGTGCTGTGCCCATCTGTCCCTGTCACCTCTTGGGACACTGCAGGGGACTGATGTTATCCCGCTGGAGGTACCATGCTGTCTCCACTCTCACCAGAAGCACATGAGGAAGGAGGAGGCAGTTTCAGAAACTCACACCCCAGAACTGGGAAGGCTTTTTCCATGTTCCTTGCTGAAATTAGTCTTTCCACTTTCCTCCTCCTCCTCCCAGTCAGGCCTGTCGCTGAGGAAATGCTAAACTCCAGGAACACCAGTGCCAATTTGGGGAGGACACAGGCAGGGAGGCTGCCCCCGCCCCTCTCTGGGGAATCAGTCCCTCCATCTGCAGGGCAGTTTCTTGAAAATGCAAAACAAAGAAATCAAGGAAAATGTGATTACCTACAGGAAAGCTCCAGCTGATGGAGCAGGGCCAATGTCCCTGCTTGCTGCTGCCAAACCAGTCTCTGTGTTCGACCTTGGATGGGTCACTGGGGTCCAGCACAGCACTATCACGGGCAAGGACTCTGCAGTCAGCCAGCACGGGGCCAGACTCTGCCCTTAGTGTTCTACTGTCTGTTTATTCATTTCACTGTAAGCCTTCTAACATGCTTGTTTATAATACTAGTTTCTACTCTACGAAGGCCATATGGACAAGATGATCGATTATATGCAGAAAGCAAAGTGAAGGGTGCTTTGTAAAGTCAGCATATTAGTGGTTTATTGAGTAAATTAATGTCTTTTAGAATGCTTATGTACACCGAAGCAAAGTTCTGTCGTAATTACATCATTGAGGTTTACAAGTTCCATTTCTGAAAGCCAGGGAAAGATCCAATATAATTCAGCCCCATCTCTGCACGAAATAAGCACTCCTGTACTCTTCATCTAATATAAAAGCAAAGTGTTGGGAGATCTCTGGAGCAGAGTTGCAATAGCCAAGCTCAGCTGTAACACACACCAGCAGGGAGCCAAATGAGCTTGTGGTAGTGCACATTAAATAGGCAGTGGTGTCATGCAGCTTAAGGCTCCCACTGCTCCTCTCATCTGCATCCCACTGGCCTGGGTTGTACAGGGGCAACGCTTCGATTTAGTAAAGAAAGTGTTCAGTCATTTTTCTCCAGATCTTCACCAGATACAGCCTGGTCACAATGTAAATATCAAGAATCTCCCTCTCAGCACACAGGTATGTGAAAATTCTCCTTCCTTAGAGCCAGCAGTGTTTTAAGAAGGCTTAATGAGCTTCTCTTGCTCATAAAAATGCTTTGTTTTTAAAAGCTTGCCATTTCACTAACAGCTTTAAATGTGTCTTTTCTATCTTTCCTAATCAACAACTCTTTTTCTTCCAAAAGGAAATGTTACTTTCCTCCCAAGTCCATGTTATGGAGCACACATGACACGGACTTGCAGCTGCTTCTCCCTGAGGGAAGCCCAACAACTCACCAAATGGCAACTAGGAGAAAATGTCAGCAGGGAAAGCTAATTTTAATGAGAAGAAGAGAAAATGCCCAGAGACAAAAGTCAAAGCCAGCTTGTGCTGTCAGTGGGAACCATTTCGTCCTGTGGGACTCCTGGAAATCATACCCAGAGGACTCAGCTCATAAGCACCTTTCTTGGTCTTTCTCTCAGACTGTCTCTGTTAATGTCCAGCCCGGAACTGTGTAACATGGACATCTTGCTACACCTGCATGATGCCTTTCTTCATTCTGCCTGCCTGCAAAAAAATGAAGAATTGGGATTCTCTGTTAATATTTTTTTCCAGGCAAAAATATTCTTTTAATTACAGGTTTTAACAGGATATAATGTCTCTCCTGTGCTCTCAAGCACCTTGCTGTGTGCTTTTGCAGAGCAACAGTAGTATCTGGCAGTGATAAGATCTTTATAAACCTGTTGTCCTTCTTAAACAAAGAGGACTTTGATTCTATAGAAATATTGCATTTGGTGAAAACTTGATTTGCAGACAGTCCTTTCCTGTCAGTCTACTATAAAACTCACCCATTGACCTTCAAAGGCTTTTGTATTCATGTTTAGTAAAGCAATGGCACAGTGAGCACCTGACTTTCAACGCATTTGTCAGACCTGCCATTGCTGGCCCCACCTCAGCCTGTAACCTTCAGCCATGGCTTTGGAGCTTGTAGTCAGCTCTTTTACCACCTGAGCTCTTTGAAATGCCTTCCAAGCCCATTGCAAGTGGCAATACAGGTGATAGAGAGAGATGAAAGGCCGATAGGCCGATAGGGGATGTCATAGGAACTATGCTATCTCTCCAGTTCTCTGCCAGTATTTTCCAGGAACCTATTTCCCTTTATATCAGGATATATATGTATTTAAAAAAAAAAAAATCGATCTGCCTTTGGCAAATACTTCTTATCAGTACATAATGCACTTGCACCACCAGGTATATTTGATTAAGGAATCTGGGTTTGAGGTGACACAGCAGTAGCACATGGTACTGTGCAGAACAGCAGCTGGACTCCTTCTGTCTAAAAAGTTGTTTGTAGTAACTGTAAGGAAGGATCCGTTAAGCATAAATGACCCATTTACAGAGCACCATTGAGTGGGCCCTCCAATGTAATCTGTATCTGCCAGTTCAGAACTGGGGTGAGGGGAAAATGCAGCTTTCATCCCTTCAACTCATGAGATTAGCAAAATAATATGAATATGTATAATACAAAATTGCATGTCTATGATCCAGGGTGTGATTGTGGCACCCAGAAGGTGTTCAGTAATGCTTCCCTTCTTCTCAGAACAGTAATTTGGGGACCACTTTTCAAGGCTGCCATTTATTATTTTTCTCCATGAAACCCTTCCTAGAATTTGGGGATCAGACCCACGGACATCATTGGAAACCCTCCCATTGACTTCAGCAGCCTTCGAATCAGCCCCTTATTTCTGTGGGTGCTGTGGGAACAGGGATACACAGTGCTCTGGCAGCAGCCTTTTAAAAATGTATTTGGGATAATTTCTCCCTCTGGCAACCTTTAGTTTAGCAGCTTAATCATCAGAGAGGAATAAGAGTAGCTGAAAGATCTTCCACCTTCCTGGAATGAGTTAATTTTCCCCCCTGCTATATTAGCCGTCATCCATCTATATATACTGTCATTTGTTTCTCACCCTCCTCCAGATCAGAGAGCTGCTTAATCACTGCCTGTCAGCTCCCGCCCTGCCATATTTCAGCCTGCTCATATGAAATGTTGTTATTTGCTCCCTGGGCAGCCAGTAGTAAACCAGAGAAGCAATCGATAAATGTCCTTACCCGGAGCTCAGGCTGCAAGCGGAAGCATTGTCTGAAACAACGGGGGGAGGATGAATCCCTGTTTCCTTCCCCCGGCACTGCTGATTGCACATAGGCACTGATTCACTTGTCAGCTTGCCATTAGCAGATGTGCTCTCCCTCCCAAAGCAAAGGGGTTGTGGAAGGAGAGGGGGCAAAGCCACACATGGAGGAGCTGCTGCCCCTGTGTCCATGCTGAGTCTGCTCTCCTGGCGGGGCTCACACCCCCAGGACATCCCTCCCTGGGGAGGGTTTGGGTGCCTGCAGCCTGGCCCTGTCCCCACCTGAGCTCTGTGATTGTCCTGCCCAGCGCTGACCCCCAGCCCTGCTGGGGCATCTCCCCACCAGACTCCCAGAAGCTGCAGCACAGAAGAGCAACAGGGTCTTCCCACCCAAAGCAAATCTGGCAGATGGAGGAACTGGGCAAGGGACGTCCTTTGGTGATGCAGCAGGCAAGAGGCACAGGTGTCTAAGCAGGGACAAGGACAGGACACTAACTGGCTTTGTTGCTCTGCAAACCAAGACACCAAAGTGAACCAAGCCCAGGGTGGTGAGCACAGCCACAGCTGGCAGCCCCACAGACATGTGCTGATGGAGCTGCTGCCACTCCAGAAGCAGGGAGGAGCTGGTCTCCTGCCTGCCATGACAGCCTCTGCCAGCTGCCCCACCCCTCCCACCTGTTGCCTGCTGTATCAGCAGGATCCAGGGTTTTCTTTCTGGCCTCAAGCAGCAGTACCCCCACGCCCCAAAGCCTCCAGACCCATAGTTCTTGTCAGAGCTGTAAACACTGCTCAGATGCAAGTGATCTCCTGATCTCCCAGCCTCCTCCACCAGGATTCTTTGGATGCAAACCAATGTTATTATGCTCCCACCAGCCACCCCTTTGGAAACTAGAGAGATTATTCTTTTTACCAGCACTTTACACTTGGACAACACCACAAGACTACAACAAAACAAAAGCAAAAATCCGTCTCAGGTGTTACCTACTGCAGTTAAATTCAAAGGCATTGTCCAGACTGGAAAGTGACCTCCTGTTGTAACTTGGCAATTAAACAGAGGTACCAAGTGCCTCTTTAAAGCCCGAATAAGGGCTGTTAATTCCACTGCTTACACAACCAGTAACTGATTAGAAAAAGGTTGGAGGGTGGAAAAATGGTAGAACACAGTTTTATTTTGTTCTGCCAGTGATGGAGCTCATGTAGGTGACTGTCCCTGGGTGCTCTCACCCATTTCCAAAGCTCCCACCAGTCAGTGTGTAGGTCCCCATGTTCCCATCTGGCCTCAGATCCTGAGCAGATGTTTCCATGCCATTTAATGCCACTGTGATTCATGTCATAAGGCATAAACCTGGCATTAGCAACAGGGACACGAGCTACCCCTTCTGAGGCTGGTGAGGTGCCAGACTGACTCCCTGGAGCTGGAGCTTGGGGACCTGCCAAAGGTGGCAGGGGAAAGCAGTGGCACAGCCACTTTGGCCCTGGGCGTACAGACATGTTTCTGTGCTCAGTGATGAGAGCTGGGAAACCCCATCTAGGGTTACACATGCAACTTAGTTATTATTTAATTTTTAATTCAATACTTGTGTTCTGATCATCGCTGTTGACCCAAATGTAGCATGACAATTCTCCCCTACAAACCACAGAGACAGTTAGATGAGAAGTCCTTTCCAAGTCAGCAAAGGGATTACCAGGGGTGGTAAAGCACATCTGAAGTAGATATGTGATACAACAGCTGCATGTAATGGAAGGAGGGAATATTGTTGGAAAAGAGTAAAGGAAACAGGAGGTTACACAGATTGCTCAAAATAGCCTTTCATTCCTGCCAGATATTAGCCAGTTTTGTCTGTTACCAAAATATGTCTTCTACTAAAACCTAAGCAGCACCATTGTCTACCCTCCTTCTCCAGCTGTGATCCAACATCTTCTGCCTTGACACTGGAAGCTGGGAGCAGGCACCCAGCTGTTGCATGTGCAGCTGTCAAGATGGAAAGAAAAAATTCAGGCAATTCCAGCTGATCCACTCATGTCTCTCAGCCATCAGCTGTCAGCAGGGACTGGCTGTCCACCACGTCCTGTGCCATACACTCCCTGAAACCAGAGAGGTTCACACACAGATGGACACTTTAAAAAAATTTTTCCTTCTGCCTCCATCTTCTCTTGCAACAAACCATCTCCCTGGATGGCTCACACTACAGAAATACTCCACAGCTCTTAAGTACAACCTCAGTTTGAAAGATGCTACCACGGTGCTGGCTGAAAGAAAAAGCATCTTGTAAACTCTGTTCTCAGATGACAAAAAGTGTGACATGAATCATCCCCATCCCCAGCCAGAGAGTACTATTAGTGTCAAGGACAATAATAAAGAAGATAAGAAGTGCAGAAGAGCACGTGCAACCCACTCTAATTACTCCCATCACTAAGAAGTCAATGAATCGAAGCATGAAAGTGAATGTGTGCAAAAATGTGTAAAGCTGAAGAAAGCACCCCTTATTCCCTGACAGAGCAAAACAAAGCTTCAAAAGCAGTATGAAAAGTTGTGCCTGAAACTGTGCAGGCAACACTGTGCCCTTGGGTAACTTTGGATAATATCAATCTCCCTTCTACAAAATAGGGATGGTGCTGCCTTTCCTGCACCACTGCTCATCTGAATTTGGTGTTTTTCCAAGCTCCCCTGGTAGGTGACCATGCTCTGCCCAGCACAGAGGAACTCCCACATTAGGCACAAATCCTTGAAACCTAAATAGCAATCTGCACAAACTCTGCATTAAATGTAGAGGCAGTGAGGCAAGAGCCTCTGTAGTAGTGGGCTGAAGACTACTAGATGTCCTCTCGTGTGAGGAGATAGAAAGTGTCCTATTTAGTGCCCTTTCTCCAACGCAATCATCATTACTATTTCTCTTTGTATTCCTCCCTCTTGTCTCCACTTCAGAGGGCCTGTGACATTACACCAAACTGGCAGAGAATGAGAGCATCCAGGCAGGTTTTAATCAAGCCATGCAATTAGGGTCTTGTTCTGCCAGTCAGGGATCCCTGCCATCATGCTCTGTTAATGCCCTCTGTTCTGGAGCAGGAGCGTCAGCTCAGACCCTGATTCAGGTTCTCCATGTCTGGGAGGGAAGGAGTAGTTCACAGTCTGATTCAGAGCCTCCTGACACTCAGGAAAAGGGCTAATTCCAGCCCTGATTCACGCTGTTGTGATCTGATTCAAACTCTCCTGGCCCAGCAGGGAAGAGGGACCGTGACTCAGATATCCAGGTTCAGAGCAAGGTGACTCAGGACCCCCATGGACCACAGCTGGGACAACTTCTCCAAAAACACCTTTGCTCCTCTGATACCTAGTGGGGGGCACACTACTGCCTGGGCCCTTGGGCTGAGCTGTTCCAAGATGCACTTTGGACCAGATCGATACAACAAAGCCGTATGTTCAGAGAAGAGTATGGCACAGGATTTTCAGGCTGAAGTTGTTGAAGTTGGATAAATAGGTGCTAACCCACCTCACTGCACTCTCAACCTGTTGCAAGAACCTGCCTGGCACAGCCCCTCCTTCTGACACAGTGCCAGGTCTTGTTCTGCAGACGCTGTTGGATTGATTCCCTTTGCGTCCCACTGTGAAGAATTCAATGAGCTTTTTCGGCATCAGCAGCTCAGGGCTGCTGGGTTTTGTACCTCGTGCTTACACTTATGGGACCTGACAGTGGCTCTGTAATTCTTAATCCTTCTGAGAAGCAGACTGTGTATTCCTTCCAACTTGGATCAGTCTGGACCTCATTAGCTCCTCTCTCTTGGTTGTGCCCAGAGGAGGCGGCAGACGTACAGACCCAGGAAAAATTGCAGTGTGTTTGCAGTTTTACTGCCATCCAGGCCCACGAATTTTATACTAAATTGGAACTGAACTCCTCATTAAAAGTCCTTGAGGCTTTCCTGGTATTTCTGATTTCCCTTGGTATATTTTCCTCTGTTGCCTTCCAGATTTCCACTTGTTTTCAGAAGGGAGGTTAGGGTGGGCCATGGGATGCAAAGTGCTGATGCAGTCTGTCAGTCACTCTCAGTGGTGGTGGGTGTTGACTGGCCCCACATCTTCAGGGGCAGGTGTTTGGATATGCGTACATGGGAGAGGCTGGAAACTTTAGAAAATCTTCCCTGACATCATTGATGAAGAAAGAAGAGAAGAGAGAGAAGAGAAGAGAGAGAAGAGAAGNGAAGAGAAGAAGAGAAGATATTTGTATTTCACAGCTACTCTGCAGAAAAAAATTAGCTGGGGTTGGGGGTGTACTGTGAACTTTGGCAGCAGATTTGGGTCTGTTGGGACCAGCCTGGTACCAACAAGCAGCATGGCTGCAGACTGGGCTTGTGCAAGCTGTTAGCTAGGCAGATTCTCTAAAAGGACCAATACTGATCAAAATCAAACACACATTTAAATGTCACTAAACATAGCAGCATGTGACTCCTCCCCACAGGCCTGGGAGTCAGCAACCAAAGAAGGAGAGCAGCATGCCTCCAGCATCAGCTGCCTCTGGCTGTTGGCAGAGGGCAAGAGTGAGGGACCCAGCTGTCCAGCTTGAAGCCTTCGCACCACTGAGGGTCCAACCTCCAACAGGGAGGCTTTGGAAGCCCGGTTCATAGCAGACCCCAAGATGCAGTGAGACCAGTAAGCACTTCTAACATGGAATTTTATACCAATAAATGCAGAGTTTCCTTCTGCTCCTTAACTTTGTTTCCGCAGAGTAGTGTCTCATTCAGAAAGGGAAAAAATGCCTGGCACTCCTGAGCGCTGCCTGAGCATTCATCATGGAAAGAGGCAGAGCTTCTCTGAGGCATTGCAGCCCTAAGACTGTTTGCCTTACTAAAAAAAGGGATCCTAACTTGTCTTAACCCTGAGATCCCTGTCATTTTCCACAGTGCACATGGGACCAGTAGCAGGGAGCTGAGGCTGAGGGCTCATTGTGGGGGCTGCTCTCTGGGTGGGAACCATGTGCTCACTGTAACACAGTGTGGATGGGAGAGCCCCCAGCTCAAAGAACACCCATCTCTATGGGCAGCAGAAAACAGGCAGGGCCCTTGGTTGAGCTGGCTTTCCAAAGGGGCAAGTATGCACCAGAGCCAGGCACCAGCATCACTTCTGCAAAATCCACCTTTTAAGATCTGAGAAATGTTTCATTGTCATTTGCTGTTTTTGTCTTGGCCCTGTTGTGTTAAGCATGGCAGGGCCAGAGAGGAGGGGGAAAGTTTTGTTAAGGACACTTCACACTGGATCTCAGGGAAACTCTATTTCCCTCATGTTGTTTATACTGTGGGACTTCAAAATGCACCAGTCTTGGATAATAAGCACCAGCCTCCCAACAGTTAATGCAAAACACACTGTAGGATGGTTAAGTAATACTTTTCCACATGATGCAGCTGCAATTTGTCCCTCATTGTCACTAAAACAAAACACACAAAAAAAAAAATTGGGAGTAAACTGTTTAGTTAAATCAGGACAGAGCTAAATGACCAGCAATCTTGCTACTATATTGGCCCTGAATGTATATTTTTTCCACTGATTGATGCAGGCTGAGATATTTGCATTTGCTCGCTCACTCTCACATGATCAACAGTGTTTCACTCCCCCAATTTTCATCGCAAGAGGGTTATTAGCAGATAAGTAATCTATGCATCTATATTACCATTTTCCTTGCGGAAGAGCAAGCAGCATGTGCACTGCAACGAACCAGAGGCACAGCTAAAATACAGAAATCCATCGCCCTGGGCAGCAGGGACAGCAGAGGCAACAGCCTGGCTTGGCAATATCAGTTCTCCTTCCAGTCACATCCAGCACCCTTGGGCGACCTTGTTGAAGTTTCAAGCAACACACGCCTTTTACCCGAGCACAGTGTCAGCCAAACGTAAGCCTGCAAGTGGGAAACTGAGTCTCAGCTGATTGAGTGAGGGCTGTGAGTTTCCATGTCTCCCTTTTTCTAGTAGAATATTCTCTGTGCTCTTTTTCAATAGGGGCAAAAATGGTAGACTGGGCAGAACCGAGGTAAGCACAGTCAATCTGAGAACAGTCAAACAAATGAATGGTCATGCGGTTTATGCTGAATTCATAACCTGGGCCCCAGTTGATTTTTCATGGTTGTAGCTCCACTGGTTTCACTGCCCTCTGCCTGTTCATGTGGACTTCCTTTTTGGCCCATAGACTCAAGACCATTTTGTTGGAAGGATGCAGCACCACACCTCTCCATCATCACTGCCCTGTCCCCAGCCTCACTGAGCACAAGCCTGCTGATGCCAAGGCTCTTTGCACACTGCAGAGGCCTGCTGACATTCAAGTCACTCTCAAGATCTGTTTGGGTTTTTTTAATTAAAAAATCAAAAGGAAGTACATTCATCAGAGAAATTAAGTTTTTATATTATCTGCTGCCCATCTTTAGAAGGTGAAGGTACAAGAAAAATTCTGTTTGTGAAATAAATAGCCTTTAGCTGAAGGAGGTTCAGACTCTTGTTCCTCAGTCGAGAAATCCCAGCTTCATTATTAAAGTCACAGTCATCTTCCTTTACTGCTGATATTTTTATCCAATATATGCACAAGTTCCCAGCCTCTGCTCTTATCTGACCTTTACTGAATGACCCTTCTTAGACCTGGCAGTTCAGTACCATGCTGCCAGGCATCTCTTTTCTTCACCAACTGCATGAGAGCTGATTTACTTGCTCTTTAAAAACCAATCATCTTCCCCTAAACATTTCTTCTTCTAATTACCCAAAGCTTTGTTTCCTTTTCACTGCCTGATAAGTGCTATTTATATCCACATCTGCTGAAGTATCTTCTTCCTGATAGCAGGTGAAGAAGATTCCTATCACAGCACATGCTCTAAAAATACTAATCTGTTTTCTGAAGTCATTTGATGCTACCTGTCTTTTGCCTTGTGGAAACTGCCTCTCTGTATTTTGGTGGCATGTACAAAATGACAGGAATGTCCCTGGGAGGGGGGGAAAGCAATTGAAAGGAAAGCACCAGGACAATATAGCTAAACTGATTGCAGAGCTGAAAATGGTGGTCCCACCTCCCCTCTCCTACAATGAAGCACTGGGGCTTCTCCAGCTTTGTGGAGGAATCAGACAGCAGACAACTCTCCTCTTCCTTGTGACATTAATTTTTAAGATTGGCCATCTCCTTAAATCTCCTTGCTCTACTGGCACAAGAGGAAAAGTGGAAGTAGCAGGGGGAGAAGATGGTGGAAGAAAACAGCTATCCCATACATCACTAGAAATATGCTTGGGTTTGGAGACGTCTGTCCTGGGGTATTTATTTTGATGGAGTAGTAAATCTGCCCCAGACTCAGAGGAGATATGTGGAATGGTCATACAGGAGATCAGTTGCTTCTGGCCTGTGCTGCAAACCTCACCCAAGGCTGCAAACCACACCCAGACTGTGCTGCAAACCTCACACAGACCCATTCCACACAGCTACACCTAAGCAAACATTACCCGGGTCAGCAACACCTGCGCTGCAAAGCAGATTTTCAGCTTCTTACCTGTGGTATCAAGAAAACCAAACTTTCATTGCACCTGGAGATTTTGAGCTCTGCCATTTGTTTGTCCAACCACAGAGCAGAATTCACACCTGAACTCACACAGGCTTGGATCCCTTTAGTGTCTGTCAGGCTTCAAAGCAAATGTGGTAGAAATTGAAGCTTGTGTTAAAACTGACCCTCTTATTAGCAATGTCACTGTAATTATGGAGAACCTTTTCCATTTAACCTGACACAACAGCACCTTCAGGCTCAGCTGCGTGACCAGTGATTAAAATTAAAGAGTCCATCCTAGACAAACGAAGAACAAGCCTATAGAACCCACCGGGGAGGGAGTGCAGGTACAGCTCTCTGTACCCTGAGGGCTGGTTTCTGCCACATGGAAATTTGCAGACCAAAGCACAGAGACTCTGGCAAGAGCACAGAACCTGCCCACTGCAGCTGTATGCCAGGCTCTGTCCAGAGAGGGGTCAGAAAGCTGCACCCCAGCAAATTGCCAGTCGGATGATGGTCTCTGATGGCTTCAGCTTTATCAGGCACTTTGCAGGCACCAGTGTGTTACAGCAATTAGTTTTAATTCAAGCACCAGCACCTTGTGCTCGAGTTCAATGTCCTGGCATCTCAAGTGAGACTGACAAGATGTATCACTGTTCTGGGAACTCTCTTAGCTATCCAATGCCAAGTACTTTAAAGGGACATTGATGCTTGGGGCATGCTCTGAGTTATTTGCACCAGAGGCACCTTGGTTGAGCCACTGTAACTATACATAGGGACAACTCCCCAAATAATAATAAAAAAGTGCAGAACATGTAATGATGTGTCACATGACAACAAAAAGCAGACACTGCTGTGATCCCTGAGCTCCGTGCCATAAAGAGAGGCAATAACTCCATATTATAACAGTTACAAGGTTATCCAGGGAGGGAAAAGGGGAGGAAGTCAAAACAGAGTCGTGAGAAGAAGAATGTTTCTGTTAGAAAAGAAGGAAAAGTTTTCAGAGGGAGATAAGCCACCTTGAGCAGACCAACCCCTGGCAAGGAGGTGAAACAGCACAAGAGCACTGACAGACCACAATATGACCACGTGTATCAGGACTCTGAGAGCCAAAATGCCAGTCTTGTGCAAACACCTCTTCCAGGACACATTTATTGTGGTTTCTACCTACCGTGCCAGGCCAGCATGCCAGCACCCGTGGGTCATTGACTGACACCAGTTAGGCAGGCACTGTGAAGTGCTGTGTCCCGGGAATGCTGTACACATGTGTGCACTGGTGACGTGGAAATGCCTAGTGATACGTTATGTGTCACTGGAACCTCTACTCACAAAAGGCACTCTGATTTTGGACCTCTCTGCCTTGCAAAACCAATTCTAGCACACACAAAAATGTCCTGAGAAACCACCGGGTTAAAAAAACCATAGTCCTCATCTCAGCCCTTGGGTCAGGCTCCTGGGAACAGGGGTGCCTGGATCCACCAGCTGCATCCCCCAGTGAGCTCCATGTAGACCAGCAGAAGGGATGGCCCTTCCTCTGCAGCAGGGACACAGCACCAAGGGCTGACAAGGGCAAGTAAGTGCCCTTTGCATTCACCAGGATCTCTTGCCTCCCTTGGTGAACTGTCAGGGTCATTATTCATGAATACTTGGTAAACAGAGGTGTGTTTGCTGCAGCGTGTTCCCGACTGGGCCGGTTGGAGCTGCTGTGGCAGAGCAGGGAGAGTGGAACATCCGCCTTTCGTGTGCTGCAAGACGTGCCAGCGGCACAGAGCCACTGGCAGCCATGCCATGGGGCTCTTTGCTGTTCCTCAGAAAAGGTCCACATTCCCCAGGGGGTTACAAGGGGTCTCTGTCTGTCCCTGCAACCCCCATGCACACCCACGTTTGTCTGTGGGTGCCACGGGGGCTCCCACTGCAAGGTGCTCTGAGCTCCCTGGGGCCAGAGCTGGTCCCCACCCACCACATGCATCCCCCTCCTCCTCAAGGCATCCCTCCCATTTTCACCAAAATGACCTGACCTCATTTGTGGCAGCCTCCCCAGAGGTGGCACACATGAAGACCTCTGGCTGTGCCCAGCCCCCAAGGCTTGCCTCCCCCCTGCAACAGCCCAGTGCTGAGTACAAGAAATCCCGTCTGCCCCGTCCCTTCCCAGGACAGATTTGCATATTGGGTCAGGCAAAGTGTTTCCAGCCACTAGATTTCCAGGGGATAATATTATTCCTGAAGCTATTTGCAGTCCCCAAATCCTTGGTCACTGTTTGTTTGCTTCTCTCTCACTCCCTCTTCCCTGCTCTTTACTCCCCCTTCGCTGTTGGTCTGTTAAAAAAAAAGTTTTCCCCTGGCTGCATTTTCAGTAGGACATTTCAAAGTCAGGCTGAGATGGGTATTAAATGAGGATAGATGCCAGGTTCCTTTTCACTACATCCCAAACTACTAGAATAGCACCGAAAGCTGTAAATTAGGTCAGCTTTGCACAACAGCTTCCCAAGCCTTTGCTGGGAGTGAGGCTGCACAGCTTTTGGGTGACTATCGCTTTAAGCAGATCTGGTGCAGCTTGTCTTGGGGGACTGGTGTGATGCAGTGAGAGCTCTCCCGGGGCTGTCCCCTCCCCTATACAGACACAATTTGAGACCCAGACCTGTCCCTCTGAGGGTGCACTGTCAGGGGGAGGCACAGGAACCCCACAGAACCGCAAGGCTGGGCCCTGATAGTGAGCATGAATATGGGGCAGGGTCCCAGCCCGCAGAGGGGAGAGGCTGTGCACGGGCAGGATGGGCAGCAGCAGCACCAGCAGCTCCTGAATGAGCAGCAGCAGGCTGAGCAGCAATGCTGAGACTGGTCTGAGACTGGCTGGGGGAGCTTCCCATCAAGTCCCACGCGGCTTCCAGCACATCACTGAAGAGGCTCAAAAACTTCTTTCTGGATGTGGCTCATGAACCAGGAGGGTTGCTGGTGCTGAGATAATGCACGCTGTGCCTGTGGGCAAAGGGAGAGGCAGGTATCTGCATGAGCTCTCTTGCCAGATAAGCCATTGCCACCTTGGTACACCATTCACAGGGTTAAGCCAGTTCCCCTCTCCCCATGGTGGAAGACTAGCTCCCCTATTTTGAAAACCTGGAAGCAGGCAAGTAGGAATATGGCAGGGAATATTCTGAAAGAGATTCCCGAGGAAGAGAATTACTGGTCTCACATGACTTTTCTGACTTTGCAGAGCACTTGCTGGTGCAACACAGGGAAGAGCTACAAACAGCAAAACTGCGTGCTCCCTCCCCAGAATGCTCACCTGACTCCCTCCGACCTACAGCTCAGGGACGTCCTCATTTAGGGGTCACATCTGTGTGTTTAATAGCCCTGAGCATATTTGTCTTCAGTGAGTTTGTCTAATTGCTTCCTGAGAGCCTGTGCAACCTTGGGGTGACATGTCCCACCCTTCGCATTTGTGTCTGGGGAACATGCAGGCTGCCTCCTCTCTAGGATTTCGGAGTCCTGCCTCATCCCATGCAGCCCCCTCAGCACTGACCCTTTGCCTTGGGGCAGGACCATCTCCCGGGGCAGGGACAGGTATGCAGGGAGGAGAGAAGGAAGGGGGAATTGGTCCAAGTCCTCAGCCATTAATGGAAACGCAGGAGCACCAGGAATGTAATTAGCATCTTGGCATGGCTCTCGGGAAAGCCAGAGAGGCACGTCAGAGAGGGGAGGAGAAAGGGATCAGAGGATAAGGCAGGGAGCAGAGATCGCACAAACAAAAAGCAAAGCACAGGGCCAACATTGTGAGGCCCCTGAAGGCTTGGGCAGCTCCACCGTGCCTCTTCTGGTGGCTTCAGGGACCCGTGGGGCCTCTGGGGATGGAGGAAACAAAGCCGATGGTGTGAAAGGATTCTTCAAGGACCTGCAATCCTTTCCAAACCCTTTCTTACCCTGAACGCCACTTCTGTGGTTTCCATGGAGATGTCATCAGCGGGAGGTCCCCACATCCTGGGTGGGAAGGGAAGGAGCAGCAAGAGCACTCTCACTCTTTTGCACCTATTATGAGCCTAAGCAAGTACATAGACAGAGATTAGCCAGGAAAAGCTCCTCACTGCCCTGGCACTTGCAGCAAGCACTGTAGGGGTTCACACGTGGTATTCCTGTGAGACCTTTGTGTGCTGGAGGCAGGCAAGAGGAGATGGAGTGTGAGTGGGATGGAGAGCTCCTTACCACCTCCAGCTGAGCTCCCCAGTGGCAACACAGTCCAAAACGATGAGAAAACAACCACTTTCTGCCCCAAACGGCAGATCTTCAGCAAAGCCTTGAGTTGGTTTAAATTGCAGCAGTGAGATGCAGCTCAGCTCCACCTGTCCCTGTCCCTGTCCCCTCCCCACAGCATGGCCATCACCCCCAGGGACGGGGACAGGGTGCTGCAACCCACAAACAGGGAGGAGGAAAGGCTTGGAGTTCGCTGCCGAGTGTTTATTTGCAAGATGCTGTTGTGTTTGGATAGAGCTCCAGGCAGGATGTGTCTGCAGTAAACACAGGAAAAGGGCTGACGCTGGAGTCGAGTGGAAAGGCTGGCAATAGTTCCAGGCATTAATTAACATGTCCCCTCCTGGGGTAGCATGTGATTCCCAAATGATGGGTGATACTGGCCCAGCTGCCGAGGGCTCCCTCCTCAGGGTGCTCTGGAGGAGCCTTGGCCTCTTGACTTCTCTTTCTAGGAATGCCCCAAGGAGACGCCAGATACGTCTGAGAAAACACATGCGTGGATTTAAACACTGGCAATTTCCTTTAACCTCCAAGTCAAGCGTGTGTTTGAGACAAAGCCCACACTGTGCAGGGACAGTCATGCACAAGCTTTCTCTCCATGGCAATCCTCCGTCTTGGATAGGGGCTAAAAGGGGTGTTAAAGAAGCTCCAGGCCCATAAATTCACAATTCCCATGCCCAAAATGGCTGAGGGATGGCATATGGATTTTCCATAGAGCACTGCCCCCTGCTGTGGGCTCGCCATTCCCACATGTTTCACTCCTCACAGAACCTCCTAGGAGGAAAAAATCTGCAAAATCATGGTGGTCTCACGAAACTGTGGGCCATTCCATGCCCCGCGGGTCTCCCATGGAGCGCCGGCTTCCTCGGAACACGAGGAAGGAGCAATACCAACACAACAATGGGGAGGGAACAAGGGGCGAGGAATCTGGTCAAGGTATCCCTTTGCTTCAAGGAAATCCCCAGCTGACAGGTGAGATGTGGGGGCGTGGGGGTCTGCAGCAGCTGCAGCACAGCCCCCTGACACGGGGCTCACCCTGTGGAGAGACCGACACAGCCGTGGGGACAGGTGGGGCCCCTGGGCTGCAGACACCATGTGCACCGGTTGTGAGCCCACATGTATGCAAGGGGCTTGATTTTACTGCTCAACAGAGACAGAGAGTCTTAGTGCTAGCATCTGGCCGGCATTAAGATGAGTGATGCTTTAGAAATCCAAGTTGAACCCTCAGCAACGATGCTCAGGGAGTTACAGTCCTGCACAGCAGTGGGAGAGGCACCCCACGAAAGCTCGGGCTGCTCATTGGGGTACCCCTCTCTAGGAGTTCTCTCCAACGAAACGCCGCTGTCAGCACTCTCCCAAAATTCTCCCAGCCAGTCAGGGCGTAAAAAAGTCCCCTAATGGCATTGTATTTGCAGCCACCAAACCTCTCACTGGCTGGTGCTGAGCACGTTCATTGGGAGCAACAGCATGATTTTCACAATATGATTTTTTTCTCAGCATTTGCCAGGACTAATGTGTAAAGTCTTCTTGACAATTTAGCCACGCTCTGGGCAAGTCTGGTAAGTCTCATTTCTGGTAACTCGATCTATTGCTGAGTGAATGGTCTGCCTGCAGCTGTGCTGCTGTTCAGCCTCATTTTTATGGTGGATAAAGTGTTTCAAAGGTGCCCTCACATCCCATGGAGGTGATGCTGGTCTTCCCATTTCTGGTAGATGAATGTGGCAGCTAAAGACCCAGCTTTTCACCTGCTGTAGTCCATCACAGCACTGCCCTTGTCTTCAGGAGAAGCTGGTAGCGACTTTCAGTTAAAGAAGGAAGAGAAAAGGTAGAAGAATGAAATAAAGTTCTGTTAGCATCCAAGCTGGAAGAGAAAAAGCTGGTATTTTTATAAAGAGGACACAGAAAGAACAGGAAATTTTGGAAACCACATGCATTTTAGATTAAACGAGCTTAACATGCATTTACTCTGAATAAACCATGAAATATCGTGGCAAAAATCTACCCTACAGTAGATTGTAAAAAGTATTATATAGTAGATTATAAAATGACTAGTGGGAGAATACCTTGATTGGCAGATAAGAAGAGGTGGCTGCTGTAGTGCGATTCACAGAACGAAGCCCGGGGCACTGCTACCTACAAACAGCAATTCCACCCACACCACAAAGACACGGCTTCAGCCGAAGGGAAGGGAGAGGAGAGCTTCTCACATGGCTCTAACTGGGACCTTGGGTAAGCAGAGATAGAGATGGCTCTGAGATGTTTTTTTTAAGCCAGGAAGAAGGCTTTTTTGGTTGACATTCATCCTGGGAAAACCTGCTGGTGTTGGTGAACTGCCAAAGACTCTGAGAATCGTTGCTGCATTCCCCGTTGGTTTGGGAGACACAAGATTTCATTCTGCAACCTGGCTTCTTATTCCCCACGTCAGCAACTCCCAGAAAAAGGTAGAATATTTATCTTTATAGTGACATCTGTGGCTGAGCTAGGAACTGAAATAGCAGGTACTGAGTAACAGCTCTGCTGGTCTGGAGAAGTCACCAAGGTGGTGCAGCATAAGGTATATTTCTGGGTACTCCATCTGCTTGGCAGTCTGTCTGAGAAAGCCAAAAGAAAAGGTTTGTGACTCTTTTTTTACCACTTCCACCATTTGTTTCGTCATGTGGCTCAATGCTATCACTAAATTAAATGTATCCAGGTTATAGGAGAGTGAATTTATGCAGGGATTAAAACAGGCAAACATTATGCCATTGAAAAATTACTTAGCTTGCTACTGAATGAAAGCTCAGTGCTGACCTGCACAAATATTTCTGCCCAGGAACAAAAACAGATCTAAAAGACAGAACTGAGAAGACAGCTGGCAGGATAAAATGAAGAAAGAGAGAATGTCAGCTGCCTCTCTGGGGACCAGGCATCTTTGAAATGAGCCCTGCCAGACAAAATAGAAGTCTTGTTGCTGGGCTCTAGCAAAATGCTAGCAAAGGCCAAAAGATCCTGTAAGCCTCAAAGCTGGGGTATATCAGTGCAAGATAGAAGTGATAAGCAGGTTGGAATGTGAATTCTCCAGCTCAGCATTAATGCTCATGCCCTGCTCTCTGCTCCTCAGCACACCCAAGAGAAAAGAAACGAGTTTGCCACAGCCCTAAGACTGGCAGCCATTCATGCTGAGGGCAATCCCTGGTGTCTTCCTCGTGCTAACTCCCTGCAAAGGACCAGGGACAAGGAACTATGCCCAGTGCATCAGGAAGATGGACAGGGGGACCCAGTATGGGTCTGCTCATCACAGTGCCATGATGATCCATCTCAAGTTTAAACAGGATTTCCCACTGACAAGCCAAACTGTTGGCTGGTGTAGGTGGACTTCACATGAGCTGAGGAGCTTATTGAGATGTCATAAAATAAGAGAAAGGTTTTTCCTTTATCACACGGGTATGACTTAAATCTCAAAGCCAGAGGGAGTTTGGACTGAGGGAGGATCCCAACGCACATCTAGCCATAATTATTTCAACACAACTGTTCAGACAGGGCTTGGGCAGTCTTTGTCCTGACATAGTTATTTTTGCAAAGTTTTTATTTAATTGATATATCCAGGAAACAAACTGTTATAGGATGTTCACTGTTACAGGATTCACCCTGCTAGCCATGTGGGTCCACGTTGTGTCTGCTACATAGGACAGATTAATAACAAACCTGTACTTACTTCTGTATGGATAAAAATAAATATTCATCCCACTAGATGGTAAATCCCATTTCAACCACTGTACTTATGGGACTAATTCCCTTAGTGCAGAAATTGTCCTGGTATAAGGGGTGTGTATATATATATTAGACAAGGAGAGTTATTTCATTTCTCTACATGAGTAGCTATCCCAATACAAATGTATTTATATCAGCACATCTGCAACAGAGAAAAAGAAGTTTTGCCATGTTAACTGTGTGCATAGCTCAGCACGAGTGCACCTTCCAGCTAGCAGAAGCAAGCAGAGAATACAGCCTGCTATAAAATGTGCTCTTCTGCAAGACATGATGAAGACCTTTCCTCCAACAACACAGGGAGGTGACCAACAAGTAGAGGCAGTGTTGAAAAATAAAGTAAAACAGGTGACCTCTGATACGAGGAAAGCTTTTTCAAAGAAATCACTCTTTCCTCCAATGGGGAAAGTAAAGTTGTTTACTTCTGTTTTGGTCCAACAGTAGTGGGTGTAAAGAAATGCATGGCCTGCTTTTTTGACTCATTGACAACCTGAATAGCCACCTCATGTTTTGTGTTGCCACACCAGAAGCAAGCCCCTTTTGCAGGCTGGGGGGTAATGGGTGAACAGCCCCCTTCCTAAGGAGCCTCTTTTCCCCCTGAGCCACCAGGTTCTTTTGGTGTTTGACAGTTCTGTGGAGCTTTTTCCCCCGTGGGTTTTCCATATGGCTATTTTTGGGAGATTTCAGACTTGCGGCGCAACCTTCGCCTGTTCAGCTTCTCTCTGACTGTAAAAAAGCCGCCCTGCACCTCTAATCATCTCAATGTTTGGTATTAAATTATCCATCAGAGCTCCTCTGGTAGCAGAGGGAGTTGATTGTACTGTTTTTACAGAGGATAAAAATAGCAGCCATCGCAGGCAAGGGCAGTGGGGAGGGCTGAGGGGAACGGAGGCAGCGGCACTTCTGCTGTGACTGAAGTTGGTGCCTTCACCTGCAGACAGTGGGGATTGCTAAAAAAGGATCCCGTTTCTGTAATCAATCGAAGTGTAAACGGCAGTGTCTGAATTCATGCTGGTGACCTTGGTCTGTTACGCAGGCAACGAGACACTGGGTACTGAAAATTTCCCTGCAACAGCCTGAAGACTCCCAGTCACCAGCCCCCAAAACCCTGCCTGCTTCTTCAGCTGGCTCCAGAAGACAGCCCTGCCTCCCTTGCCAGTGCCAGTGCTGTGCCAGGCTTGCACACCCCAGCCTTTCAGGAGGCACAACGAACTCTCTGGGCTCTGACAGGAAGGAAACCATGTGGGGAAATAAGTGGGGCACCCTCCCACCCTGCCCACCCCTTCCAGCTGCTCCGCTCCTAATCCAGGCTCTGACACAGTTGCTCCACCAAGCCCATGGATATCATTGATGCAGCGTGGCAGCTCTGCCGCCAGACCTCGCTGACAAACACCTTTGCTTGTTGCCCAGAGGCAGGGCTGACATGCAGAGGCAGGAGTCCTTTGCTGATAGCATGTCCTGAAGCAGGGAGGAGGTGGGATTTGCCTCCTCTGGCCCACGCACCGGAGAGCCCGTAGTCACCAGAATGTGGTGTGCCGCTTTTCCTGCTCCCTCAATGGGCTGGCCCAGGAGAGCACAGCCATCTGGCAGCTCTGATGTGTGAATGATGCCACTAAAGAAACGAGGATTTCACATTCAGATCCCTTTTTTTTTGCAGAAGTGCCAATCAAGCATGAACTGAGAAAGTGTCTTAAGAAGTTTTCCAGGATTCATGGAGCTTCATCTCAGTTTGAGTGGAAAGAAAATCAATAGTAGCACATTTCCCTACAAGTCCAGGTAATTGTAGGTCCATAAGTCAGCTTTTCTGGGGCTATAGCTCTGCTTGGGTGTACAAAGGCCCCCATTATCAGGATCATTTCAGGAGACAGCAGAAGAGTACAGTGCAGATGGAAGTGCAGCTTAGAGTAGAGAGTTTCTCTTGTTCATGTAGAGACAGGGATGTGCTCTGGTAGCAGACCAGAAACAGATCTCCCTTTCTCTGGTATGAGGTACTGGTGTCATAAATTTCGGGGATCTGAACCTACATCCTATTGTACAATAAGAGAGGAGAAAAAAAAGAGTAGGTAATACTTTACTGCTCCCCAGCACTTTCTAGGGCACTGTCAGAACTCACACACCCCCACAGACACATGCCTGTTCAGCAGGAGCACACCAGGGACATCCCATTTATTTATCTGTGATCACTTCCTTGCAATATTAAGCCTTTATTAGTCAATAACTGGAAAGCTGCTTCTCAGAAATACTGATGCTCTGCAGATAGAGCCAAGAGCAATCCTTCCCAAAAAGCAGTCCATCCATGCGCCACGTGCTTTTTGGGAGCACCTGTGCTCTGCTGGCTCAAGCAGTCTCTGACAGCACATCTCATACTGTCACATGCAAAAAGTTGTGGATACCTTTGGAAATTAGACATGGTACTAAATTCCCAAGAACTCGCTTGGGAGACAGAGAGCCAAGCCACCACTGTCACAGTGGAGCTGCGGGCCAGCTCCTGAGGCTGTGACTCATGTCAAAGGAGTTCAGTGGTCCTGCGTGGGTGCAAAGGAACAAGATTCCACATATGCAGACATCTGGACTCTCAGAGGGACCCAAACCAGGAATATCTGCCGAATCCCGAGTCTTTCCAACAGCTGACATTTCCAGGACGAGTGCTGAATGCAAAATATTGCAGGCTGGGGGGAGTGAGTGGCCACACTTTGGCTGAATTTGGTGCACACAAACTGTGAGAATCTGCCTTTGCGTTTCTATGACTAACCACAGGTTATGTGTTCAGCCCTAGCAAAGTTTTTTAAGCAATGGAGACAGCAAGACACAGAGGAGAAACAGTCCAAAATGATCTTGCTTTGCTAAAATTTACATCTGCAACTTATAAAGCAATTGCCACGGTAAATAGTGATCAGTAAGGCTGAATCATCTCCCCATCCTCTGCACATTTTCACTTTGACATTTGTTGTCCCTCTTCTTCTGTTTAGTGAGTGAGTTAAAGGTATTTCAAACTTGTGTCAGTGCATCCTAGCAATTGAAAAAGTATTTTAAAGAAAAACATTTTAAAAGTGTAAAGAAAGTACATGGAATGATTCACCTATGCTATTATGAATCTTATTCTGGTCTGGAGAAAGTCAGAAATAATAAATCCAAAAATCCAAAGCAATTAGTACCTCATTTTCTTTCTGCCTTTCTCTGCCGTCATCTCCATTAAGATTTACTTGGGTAAATTAAGTGCTGATCCCTCAGCTTTATGTATTTTGTATATGAAATGTGCACTGTGATACAGATGCATGTATATAATCTCAATATCATGACATATATCTCAATTCTGAGATAAAGAATGCATAAGTATATAAGATAATAAAAATATATAAATAACATATCTCAATTCTGATACATATTACTTTGGAGAAAACTGTTTCATGACACCTCTAAAAAAGATGATCATTTCATACAGATGAGTTTTCCGAAGACAGCAGTGCGATGACTGGTTACTAACACTCCATTAGTCCTTTTTCCAGACCATTACTAACATGAGGAAAAATGTGTCTTTCTGAATAACCTTCATCTGAGTGCAACGTCGCCCAGATCTTCACAAGGCAAATATCAAATACAAGGAGCAACAGCCACTGGGTGAGGCAAATCAAACCACTTGACTTAATATTCTCTGCAAATGTCCCAGTGGTGTGCAAACAATATATTTTCTTTTTTAAATGGGAATAAATTGCTGCAGATTCAGGGCCAAAGTTATTGCTAGTACAAACTAAGCAACTCTTCATTGACTTGAGTAATTTGCTATAGAATCTGGCAGGAGCAAATCAGACCTAAAGCCAGCCTGGAAAATCCAAACAGTCAACACAGCTTTCTGCAAACAGACTTGGAGATCAGGGGTGGTTCAGAGCAGCGATTTGTTTTGCAGAGGAGCTGTGCCATGACGCACAGAGCTGTAGGCTCAGTTATTTATGAATCCTTGGTTCATTGATGGGGATCCTTGTCAAAACCTGAGAATGTGTTAAAAACATGAAAAAGAAGCTCAAATCAGGAGCTCTGCTTGCTACCCAGGACCTCACCTATGAAAGCCACTAATATGCTTTCCCAGAGTGCACAAGGTGATGATCATGGAGCATTGCACCAATGCTAAACCAGGGGATTAATGGGATCTCTGGAATTACCTGTTCCAGTGTGTAATGCAGGTGCATGGACTGAGCTCATGGCTGGGCAGCCCTGCCATGCCTGGCCTGCAATAGTTGGTGAGACACTGAAAGAGAACGAGCACAACAATGGCAGGGGTGCCTGTGGGGCAGAAACAGGGACCTTGTGACAACTGTCTGTGGCAGGTGAGACAGTTGCACTTTCAGGTGTGTCAGCCCAAGGGAAACAAAGGTGGGAAGGAGGGACGTGCAAGGCATGCTCTGAATCATCCATCACTACTATTAAAGTGCAAATTTAAACAAGTGGATATATATATCTATCTATATATTAACAGACATAGTGCATCTCTGGTAACTCCTTGGATTTGGCTGGTACATCTCTATACGAGAAGCAGAAGATAAGCCCAGACAGTTTTAGCTTGAAGGGAGTCCCCCCCGGTAAGACTTTTAAGTTATTCACTAGTTAATTCCAGATGCAACCAGCATCCAGTTGCCTGAAATTCCAGAGGGACATCAAACTCCTCCTGACACATCTGCATCTTGCCCAAAGCTTCTGTGGTTGCCATGTCTTGCACTCCCAGTGACATCTCAGGCTGTCTCCTTGGACAGAAGCACCCACTACCTAGTGAGGGACAGAAATTGCCAACAGCAATACTTGAAGCTACACGTTTTCTGTAAGCAATTTTGTTCCTTACACTCAGAATGCCCTTTTATTTACAAGGGGGAGAAGAATGAGTGTTTGCTCCCCAGCCCAAAGAAGTGCTGTAGTCAGGCTGCACATCACTGCATGAGAAAGTCAAATAATTACTCCCTTGACAGAGGTATGCCACTCTTCGCAGAGATACTCTACACCTAGTTATTATGCCTGAGGCATCACACTTTTCCAGTGATAACATATGGCAGCATATTTATCCTAGAGCTTGTAGGGCTCTGTGTTATTCTTCATAACTCACAGGTATGAAATTTGTCCTTGGGACCTTGTGACATTGCAAGCCAACACAAAATCAATAAAGCACACTGAATCACCATCCAGCCTAAAAAACCTAACCCGGCTGCAAGCATCGTTGTAACAGCGACAGATGAGCATCACTATTAAACAGTCAGAAGTGTCATTTGTCCCCAGCCTGCTCCATTGCTTTGGTCTTTGGGGTATTTCAGAGCAATTCCTTTCCATCGTGTCACTTAAGCGGTAACGGGGAATCGTTTATAAGCTGAGAAAGGGCTGTGGTAGCAGCTGACATGATTTATGTTTAATAAAGGCTCTTTAGCGCCAGGAAAGAGGGGCCCTGCCAAATCTCAGGCGTCTCTCGAGCCGCTGCTATTGTCCCTGGGGCAGAGGCACTTTTTAGGTTCCCTCTCCATCCCTGTAAACAAAAGGACAGCTGTACGCTTGGCTGGCTCCGGACGGGCTCTTTGTGCGCCATTAGTACCCCGCGCACATCATTCACGGCTCGTGAATAAAGATGACCTCCGCAGGACGGGACGGGGGGAAAAAAGAGCCTCTTTATTCAGCGGGGCTTGAATTAGCATAAGGACAAGGAAACCGTTCCTTGGAAGTCACAGGAAGGGCTGGATAAATAAACAAGCAAAGTACAGGTTCGCTGCAAACACCCGGCTGTCCCCGGGAGCTGTAAAACCCAAGCTGTCCCCAGGCGCATCCCTAAGGCGGGTGCCACCCTTGGCTCGGCGGTCTGAGCTCGGTATGGCCAGCTGTTCTCTGCAGCTGGGGAGACGCTTTGTCACAGAGCTTATGGCCCAAAAGGGGGAGAGATAAAGCACACAGCATGGCCAACGTGAGCTGGATTGCACCACCTCGGTCCTTCCACCTCTGTTGGCTCTTAGAGCGACAATAATATTGGCCTCTATTTCCCCGTCCCGTGTGCGGAGCGGCGGGTCAGGCAGCGAGCGATGCGAACAGACAATGGCACGCTGAATTTTTTCACATGCCGGGTTTCCCGGCCGATGAAAGGCAATTCAGCAGCTTATCACCATGTGTGCTGCTGCAATTAAGGGCCCCGGGAGCAGCGGCAAACGAAGCCCTGCTCCCCCAGCCCCCTCCGCCTCCCATCCCTCCCCCATGCCCATAGGAACAGGCTATCTCTCACCACCCACCACCCCAGCACAATCGCAACCCTTATCCTCTGAGCCCCACCGAATTCCGGGTGACCCAGTGGCCAGGGGCATGGCAATCAGCACCAGGGTGTCCTCCAGACCCAACCTTCACTTCAGATTAGTTTTCAGATGAAGTCCTGCTGTGTCAGCTGTAATGGCCCTTAGAGACGTGGATTTCTTTCCTGGAAGGCTTAGCAACAGTAGAGTTAGCTTGGACTCAAAGTTAGCTGAATGTAGCAGACAAGGAATGAAACTCAGTTTAAAATTAAATTCCAAATCTGTTTTTAAAGCAGCATTACCACCTTCTTTGGGTTTATCGATGCTTACTGTAGTTGCTGTTCTTCTGCAGGTCTCACCTCCTGAAAATGATCCCATCCCTTTTTTTTCTTCCTTTTTAACTGCACCCTTTTTGCTGGTAAAAAAAACCCTGAAAATGTGGCCCTGGCTGTACTCAGAGGCTCCAAGTGGAGGGGGCAAACATGTAAAAAAATCTATTTATTACTTTATGACTTACAATTTTCAAGTCAGCCTTATTAATTCTAACCCTCTCCAGCCAGAGCACAGTGAACGAACCAGAGTCTTCACTGACACTCTTGTGTTCTGTAGAAGTTTCATGATTCTCCAGAGAATCTGCAGCAGAAAAATGCATAAAAACACAAACCAAGCCTAATTACTGAGTCGGCATCAGCCTCCTCTAGTGGTCTGGGTTACCTTGGGGTGGAGGTTAACACAGGCATAAGCAGCAAAGTGATTTACACAGGTGGGCATTATCCCCCTCACTCTTACAAGGTGTGGTTTATCACTGGAAAACCAAGGAGTAGGACATGACCATTTCATGTAAACCCTGCACCCACTTGGAAGGACATAACACATGGAAGATTTCTGACAGTGGATGGTCAAAGAATGATGCTGGAGTAAAGACATTTCCTGTGGTTCACTGGCCTTTGGCCTTTAAGTGACAGAAAATGAGCCATTTGGAAGTTACTTCCATGAAAGCCACTTGAGTGTTCCTCACACTCTTGCCTTCTTCCAGCTCCTTGTCCAGCACCTCACATGTGCTGTTTGTTTCTGTTCATCTCTGATGGGAAAAGCAATATTCTGAGTTTAACTGAGGCTAAACTCAACATTTGCAACAGGTACCTCTGATATATGTGATGACTCCACACCTGCATCATTAACAGCCCCACTGGAGTGGCAGCAAAACAATGAATGAATCCATAAAGGGTTGAAATACAATAAAAATTTCTGAATGAGGCTTTGAGAAAACTCCAGTGCATCACTAAAACTGAATGAAGGGACTTCTGAGGAGAGCAAAAAAAAGATCAAAAGTGCTTGTTATTGAAGAATGTTATTAATGCAAGAGAACTCCTGCCATCCTTAGAGGTACTCTGCCTCTCTGCTTCGTTATGGAAATGCTTCCCTCAGGCCCCATCTGTCTAGTTTTCTGCTGCAGATGAAGGTGACCCAAAGGGAATTCGTTACCACACATCTCCTACGGCAAAGCAAGGCTTGCTGCAAATCAGGCAGCACAGCCCGAGGAGGCTCTGACAAGCGCAGGGCTGACAGGACGCCACCGTCAAAAACATCCTCATGTGACAGTTTGTGCTTCCTTCTCATGCAGCTGGACGCCTTGGCAGCAGGCAGGGGGCTTGGGGGAGTGATGTGACTCATGGAGGGCTTTTTCTGGGAACATGCTTCAACAGGACATAAATTATAGTGTATGCCTGGATCAGGTATTGTCCTGGATGCAAACAGGTCATAAGAGCTATAGACAAAAGAGTTGTCTCTACCAGAGAAAGCAGATGAAGTGCTGCAGGTCTCAGTAAGGGAATATATACATTTATGTCTCATCTTCCATCGCTTTTCTAGAAGCATTCACAGATTAACCATGCGGTACAGCTGGGAGTACTAAGGCAGGCTTCACTAGGCAGCGTTAGTAGAAAACACTAGGGCATAAAATGTGAAGTATTTTGTTAAAAGCCAACAAGAACTCATAAACAGACCTCCTGCCTGTTTTCCAGTATTCATGACAAAAAACCAAACTCCAAACAAACAGTGGAGTTAGGCTTTGCCAGCTTTAAAGAGAAAGATAAAATATGCAGGTATGGACTTGACAGTAAAAGAAAATTCCCATGTGAGGCCAAGGGGTGAGACCCTCCACTTACAAGTAAAGCCAGAGATCACATGATCATCAGATTTCAAATATGTGGCACCTTTTAAATATGTACGTGAATTAGACAAAAATTAATAATCTCACGGTTTATGTGTGTCATAAATCAGAGAGATGAGAGGTGGGTATGAGCTGTATGTCAGGGTTTGACTTTGATTCAGAGGACCAGGATTATCTGGCAACCCCCATTCCAGGTACAGTTCATCTGGGTCAGGCAAGCAGTTGAAGTGAGTTTCTTGCCAAAAGCTTGGTCTCATAAAAACTCTTGGTAGCGTTACACGCCCATATGACTCAGGCTCCCGGATTCTTCAGCTTTATTCCACAATAAAAAGAAACAAATGGAAGCCCCTGTGACAGAGAGGCCCTCAAAGCTTTGGCCAACAGTATTTATGAAAGCCTATCACACTACAGGTTGTAGTGCCAGTCCAGAAACTGAGTGACATCTTCGCACTAGTCCTCGGTATTCCAGCTGGGATGGCTGGACCGGTGAAAAGGAGATGCCCAATGGTTCTGGGAGGCTTTGCCCTGTCATGCCCTGTGGTTCCTCTCCTGCTCTTGTGAGAGGGCGAGGGCCTGGCAGAGGAGACATGGCATGAGCCAGCAAGTTGCCAGGAGTATTCCCAGCAGATGATGAGCTCAACACCTTTTCTGGCAGGATGTCAGGCAAACATCGCTTCAGGAGAGGCTTGGGAAGAAGATTCCCTCCTCCCTGAGGCACGCCTGCTCCACGCTCTGAAGTACCACACCCTGTGAAAGGGTTGCCCAAGGAAGGGGCTGTTGCCTCCTCTCCAGTGTGCTAATGCTTACCAACAAAGTTTTTTCACATATCCATGGAGCTGATTCCCAGTCCTTTTGGGATCTTTCCATCCTTCCTAAACCCCAGTGGTGGCTGAGGGATACAGTCCTGAGGGGCACATATGGGAGTGGGGGGAGTGGGAAGGAGAGCAGCAGCATGTGAGGGAGCAGGGCATGCACAGGAGACTCCAGTCATCAGCAGGACAGGCAGCCTGGAAAAATGGGATTTAGAGGGTTGTTTTCTGCAGCCTGGATTATAAACCTTAGCTTTATAATCTGCTGCAGAAGGAAAGCTGTGGTGCTTTGCCTGTGTCCTGACAGCTTCACATGGACTGTCACAGAATGACACAGAATCACAGAATATGCCGAGCTGGAAGGGACCCACAAGGATCATCAAGTCCAGCTCCTGGCCCTGCATAGAACCATCCCCAAGAGTCACGACTTTCTCCAGCTCCTTGAATTTCTAACCTGGTTCTTGCTTACAAGCCTTAATTTCAGTGTGGGGCTGTAACCTCAGCCTGGTCTGCGGGATGAGCCACATGAAAAGTGATGGCAGAAACTTGTGTTTTCTGGTGGCATGGCATTTGTGCGTCACTGGGTGGGAAGAGATGCTTAGGAGGTCGTGCATCTCCCTCACTGTCCTAAACTGTGGCATGTCCAGCAAGAAAACGCAGGCAGACTCACACACCCAAACTACACTTTCTGGAGTATAAATGGTCCTCAAATACCTGATAAAAAAAAGACTTTTCTCAAGCCTCAGCACAGGCTTTAAAGCACTGAATCCTAATCTTTGCTGTAGTATGGCAAATTGACGCACTGTTTACAAACATTTGCAGGCATAACACGATAAAACAAATGCCACCAGTCCTCCAGCAAAATGCATGATTTATTTTCTATTTCACACACAAATATTTGTGCTGTTCCGTCTTTGAGAGCTGCTGAGAGCAGTGAAGCAGCCTCTCCAGGCAGCTTGGCCAGGAGTTCTGCTTGTACATGGTACCTCCAGCCCCACAAGTGGTCAAAGTGGGACCTGGCCTGGCTCCCACAGTGGCAAATCGTCCTGTAAAAATTTGTTTTGAAGAGGCTGTTATCCTTTTGAATGGGATGAAGGTTATATTTATACTAGGAAAAACCCAATGGGATTTTTTTTTTTTTTTTTGGTTAAGAAATGGTAAGATAGAGTTTACAGTACATGCCTTTGCTGTAATGGACAGAATTAGTGACAGATATATGAGGGAAATTTAATGAAAAGCTTGTAAGTGTCTGCTCTAGGACTATGAGAATCTCCCAAAACAGTCCCATCCTTCTCCCACCTCCACTGCTGCCCTCAGTGTTGCTCAAAGGGCTGCCCAGTCAGAGGGATAATGAGGATGATGCCAAATCCCTCTGCCCCATGGAGTGCTGACAGCGTGGGGAGGGAACACCAGCAAGGGAGCATTTCATTCCTTCTCCCACCCTCCCAGCACCAGAGTAACTCACAGAGAATTGCTGGGGGAGACAGAACCCACAGCCCATCAAACCACCCGCTGGAAAAAGTGCAGAAAAATGCAAACGTGGTTTCCTTCCCATCCACAGCATTAGTAAGGGGTTTTCACCGCGAGCGAATGGGACAGGGATATAAATACATTTACAGCTCAGGGGAATTTGCTGCATCATCTCCGCTGCTGCAAGCCTCTCTGCAGGCTCCTGTTTGAGGGAGATTATTTCTCCCAGACCCTGGACAGGGAGGTTGCCCTTGCCAAGGTAAGATTTATGGGAGAAGTTGGCTGTGGAGAGAGGGCAGTTTTGGGGACGTGCATCCTCACCACAAAAAGACATCAGGGCAGACAGGGCAGTGGGATACCAGCACTGAACAGCAGAAGCATGGCAGGATTGATGCGGGTCAATCCAGCATCCACAGGGAGACACTAAATGCAGGGAGGGCTCAGCTCCCTCAGCCTGGGGCAGCTCCCAGAGCTTCTTTGGTTTCGTGCAGACAAAAAGAATTGGCCTCTCTTTCTCCCCTAAAGCATGTTTCCACTCATCACTTCTGTATCCATGCTCCATTTGCTTGGACTGATGGCACGATCCCTCTCTGAGTGGTAACCACTCATATTTACTGACCAGGGCAGGCTCAGCTGGGGAGGGGATGAATCCCTGCTGATCTCTGCTGCTCGCCACGCACTTTGGTTCCCTTCCCCAGACAGACCCAGGCAGCTCATCCCTCCATCTGGGCACTACTGGGAGGATTAGTTAGCATACATGACATGGTTACCTGAGATAGCCCAGGGCTGGATTCAGCGACTCAGGAGCTCCCTCTGTTTCTAATGTTTGCACAGGCTTTTTGGACAGCTGCACTTAGCACTGCACGTGACTGTGCAGCAAACTGTGTTTGCTGAGGGCCAGATGCTTACAGCAAACAGGGATGCAGCTGGGGAATGCTGCCAATGGATACGAGGAGCAGTTGTGAGGAAAGGGTTGGAGTCTGGCTGTTAGCAGGCATGACAGTGCACATATAGCTTTGATTTATCTCCCCCTGCAGAAGGTGCACGTGGTGGGGTTTGCACCCCAAGCAGCCTCTGCAGCTGTGGATGCAGCACCCTGGGATGCTGGAGCTGAATGCACCAGGCATTTGACCTGGTGTCCCACCTCCAGGGACCTTCCCCAGGCTACACCCACCCTGCCACCCTCTCCATGACATTGCGATGGGTAATGAACCATGGAGGCCCTCCAAGGGCAGGCAGGGGAAAAGGGAAGACAACAGAGACAGCAGCAAGAGAAAGGGGGTGCCTGAGGGCTGTGGCAGCCCTGCACCCCAACACTAGCTCCAGTCAGGGATTGCTTGCCACAGAGTTTGTGTTGCATTAGTCAGACACAGGGGTTATTTGTTTCTTTTCCTGCCTGAGCTGTGTCTAAGTGCCTGCCCATATGTTGGCTCGCTGGCAGCTCTGGGCACCTGGGGTGCAGTGTGCCTGCAGTCAGATGGTGAGTGGCTTCACCCCTGCAGGGAGCTGGCTCTGAGCTGCATCCTCAGGTGTTGGCTCTGCTTTCCCATCTCCCATGTCACCAGCCTTCACCACAAGCCAGCCCTGACTGTGGCATTATGCCCTACCAAGTGTCACTGGGGGACCCTACTACAGCTTCCAGACCTGGCAGTATTCAGATATTGGACTCTTTGGGATGCTTAAAATGAGCAGAGCAGCCTGCCCTGTTTTACAGAGTACTGCTGCTCCAAGTCCCAGTCCTGCTCATGCCTAACTGGGAATTTGCCTTGCTCCTGTGATAGCTTCATTTCTATTTCCATGCCGTGCTCCCAACCTCCCTGCCCAAAGATGCAAGTATCTGCAAAAAGCATCCCCTGTGCAAGCATCATTTCCTTGGTGTCCTATAGCTCTGAATAATGCTGGAATTGCCTAACATGGGACTGCTTTGTGGTCATTATCCGGCTGTGACTTTAAGGGGCCGAGGGGGATGCCATGCTAAAGGCCTTCCCACTCGCTTTCTGGGAAGAAAGGAAAGAGAAAAGAGAACAACCAGCCCTGATTANTTTTTTTTTTTTTTCCTAAAGCGATCTCCACATGCAAAGATTTGGTTCAAGGAGCATTAAAATCACTGCTGTCAGTTCAGAAAGAAGGGGCTGAAGGGAATCTGGGCCATTGGCATTGTGCTAGGGTTGCTATGGCAATCCCGCAGAAAGGCAGCTTAATAGGCTTTCTTCCCAGGAAACTCAAAACTGCAGCTTGCAGGCTGCAAAGCGGCGCGTGCAAAAATATTTTCATGAATAGCATCTCTGTGGAAAATTTTGTTGGCTGTTTACGCCCTCCCTTGGGAAGCAGGGCGGTGGTGGAAGATCACCTAGCGGTGGCTGGTGACACAAAGAGGGGACAGGACAGGGGACACTGCGTAGAGACCCACGGGTGGCAGTGGCAGTGAGGAGGGATGGCAAATCTCTCTGCACGACATGGGCTTTGTGAGTGACTTAAAAACACACACTGTGGTGATCCGCCTTTGCACCCCGAGAGATGCTTTAGTAAACAGGCAGCACCAACAAGCTGTTTGCCCTGAATTCTCTGTCTCCATTCAACGTTATTCCCAATGCAAAGTCTTGCTGTCTCTCCGCACTTCCCTGTAATATTTATCATACTGAAAAAATAATGACATTAACTAAAATATTCATGAATGCTAGTTGAACGCATTGCTTTTTCCCAGTGAAAGCTTAAGAGAATTCCAGTGATTCAGGGCTTACCTGAAAAAGCCCTTAAATATTGTGGATTAGGGAAGCATATTTTATCTTAATGGAAAGAAAGAAAGACTGGAGATTAAAACATGAGACTGTGAGAGAGGATATCTCTGGCTCTGGCAGACCTGCATTTCATGACGTCTGGTGAGTCACACAAATCCCTCCGTGCTTCTGTCCCTCCCTCCCACCTGTAAGCTAGTAATACTAAAAGCAATTATTTACTTTCCTGGGTACTACAAGATTTCATTATTTTGGTGGTTTGGACTGCAGGTTAGTTATATAATATACAATTTAACATAAAGAAATTACAATCAGGTATGTATGTGTCCATCTTATTGAGGAAAACACAAGTGGCTCACCAGCCTGGCATATGACAAGGAAGATTTTTCCCTTTTCTTTGTCAGGAAATACTTTGGAGCAAAGAGATCTGAGTATGTCTTTGCCCAAGCCAGGAAATTCCACGTTATCACAATGTGTAGCACAGAGGTAACCCACAAGTCTTAAAAGGTCATGAGTTAGGTTTAAGCTGCTGTACTTTTTGCTGTACTTTTTGCTGTGTTTTCTATTTCATCTGCAATTCAGTGTGGATCTCTGTCAGGGCAGTGACAATTAGTGTATTAGTTGAATAAAACCTGCACTTATTATAAAAGACAGATGTGTGGCTGGGAGAAAAAATAATTAAACCAGAATTACATTATATTTAAAAATCACAAGTAGCCATAGGAAAAATTACTTGGGATGAGTCAGGATAGGAAAACAATAGATAAGGGTCTGAATGCTTTGCTCCCCACTGAGTTCGCAGCTGCCTGGCAGAATTATGCCATTTCCCCACGTTACATAAAGAGATTACTGCCCTCACAACTTTAAGAGGAGAGTCTGAGCTCCTAATTTTTAGATTCAAAGTCAGGTTCATGTAATGAAACAGAAATCAGAAAAAGGTGAAGACTTTGGCATTTTTTGTAGGCTCATCTCGACTATAGGGGAGTGTAACAACTAATTACAACAAAGGGGGGAAATGGTGTGCGTGCCTTTTACTTCTCTCTGTTAACTGTGACAAGTCAGATGTAGGAAATCCTATGCAAGCTATAGCAGTCCTTCCCTCTGTCTCTAGCAGACTGCGGTGCCAGGAATGTAACAACATATTAATTTGTAATGGTTGGGGGAAATGATGTCTAGAGAAGCAAAGCAAGTCCCCCGAGGTCCCACAACCTGTGAAGATTTCTTGAACTTCTTCTTGAACTTCAACGCCTAACTTCTTTGCTAACTTGATTATATAACTTAATTAGATTATGTATTACTTCAAAAAATTCAGGATTTGGCCTATTCTCTAGGCTATGAGATCAGGAGGCAGAGCTACAGCTGCTTCATTGTACCGAGGTGTGCAGTGGGAATACTCCTACTCGCTGGTTAACTCTGTTCTTCATAGTTAATGAGTACAGGACAGTGCCCTCTGTTTATCTTTCAAGCCCTTTCATAAAGTTAAGGCACAAAAGGCATGGGATGCTCTATTTTTCAGGAGCCAGGCAACACATGAATCATTTTATGAAAGTTTTGTGCCTTGGAGCCAAAACTGGAGGAGAGACTGTGGTACTTTAGGGACCTCGGGCAGGCCTCTAAATTGAAAACTACAGTGAATCCAATTTGAAAAAAAATGCAATTTACATGTGATTATAACTCATCTGTATAAAATGCAGTTGTTTCACTGCTATTTTTGGCAAGCTTAGGCTTCAACAAGTCCTATTCTTCACACTTTCAAAATTACTCATTTGCATTTCTCATTTTCTCACCTTTGTTTCCCTGAAGCCCCGAATGTCAGAGGATCAAAGGATTATCTGGGTTACCCGGCTCCGGGGGTGCCAGAAGCCTACCCTGGGACCCTGTTTCCCTGAGCCTCCAAGAGGTCTTGTGTTTGGAGCTGAAACACCACTGTATTATCTGAATAACCGGGGCTTCCCTGCATTCAGCAAACCTATTCTTACAGCAGATACGAGCACTTAATCCACTCAGTTTTTCTCCCTGAAGATTCAACCAAAGTTTATCCAGTGCTGGCTTGTCTGAAGGCATTCAGAAATTGCCACAAAACCTCCTTTGGAGCAGCAGCTAAAGCAGCCGGGTGATTACAATGGATGAGCTCATGCTTTCCCCTTTAACAAGCCCGGCTTTGTTCGAGGCTCTGGGGATGGGAGCCATGAATGGCAGGGAATACACCAAGCATCAGGGTCATATGATATGCACCAGTAAGAAATTAAACTGTTTTCGGTGGTGAGCAGGTTCGAAAAGTTAAAAAAATACGTTTTACAAATATGATGGGCAGGAGGGGAGGATTTTGTGCAAGAATCGTTCGGCCCTGCTGTCCTCTGCATTTGAGTAGCATTTGCCCATCCCCTACATCTCTCTCCCATTGACGCCAGTTACAAAATCCTGGCTTCAAGCAGCAGAAGAGCGATTTTACAGTCTGCAGTGCTGTTCTGCAGTGCTAACCATGAGTCCTTTCATGTCATCCTTCAATTAATGTCACTACAATTTTTCCTGTAGAAGCACCAATGTAGAACCAACACAGTACTAATAAACTACTGCTTGTATAGCAAAGTAGAAAACACTCTACCGCTAAAAAACTAACAAGGAACAAAACATGAAGGCATTTTAAATATTATGTTTTTATCTAGATGCATAATTCTAAAAAAAAAAAAAGTGAAACCTCATGCAGAACAATAGCAGAGATTGCAAATACTGTTAAATGGCTGAAAAGGTTAAGAAGATTTATGTGGAAAACCTGGAGATCATTAATTCAGGTTCCTATTTTAAGATCAGCTTGATGTTAGGAGATTGACAGGAAGACAAAGACAGGCACAAATTCAGAACAGATGCCAAGATATGCTAGTTTACTACAGAGAACAAATACTGGAATTATTCTGCTTTGGCAAAAAATATTAAGCCATATAATAAATATTAAGATAAAGAAACATTAGGAAAACATGGAGTTTCTGTGCTTCTCTTCCTAGGATTCTTGTGTATTAGAACAATGCAGTAGCTGGATGATTAATTTTGCAGGAATAAAGAAAGGGTGTTAACCTAAAATGAATCACAGCTCATGAAGTTTATGTCATATTCTTTAATTGAAGGAATTTCCTCCAGCCCAGTAACATTGTGAGTGACATCTCTGCTGAACAGCATGCTCAGAGTGCCACCTGATGGCTAAGCCCTGCTTTCTCCTCATCCAGCTGCCTCCAAAATGTAACAGGTCTGGCCATTCATGGTCTTACCACTGTTTTCCTAAGTTATAAGAAAAATCTTCTGCTAAAATTACAAACTCTCCTCTTTCTCAGGAAGGGGTATCCTTATTGTTACACTGACCCATGCTAATTGCCAGTTTGCTAAAGAAGACTGGTCTACTCTGGATCTCTGTTTCAGTGGGTGTGTTTGGGGGACACACCGTGGCACTTGGTGAGACTCAGTGGGCCAGGGACTGAACATCCAGGGAGGACAGGCTGAGAGATCATCCACAGCTCCAGGTCACCCCCAGATAGGAAAGAGACAGCTTCGAGCTTCAGAGAACCAGAGGCATAGAGATTTTGAAAGATACCTCAAAATCCACATTTTGTGGATTAAATAAAGCCACCCTCAGTCAATACTCCATCCTGCCTGCTAAAATCCCCCCCGATTTGCAAATGAGGATGACTTCTTCTGGAAGCATATGCTGGGTGAGCCAGGTCACATCTGCTGAGCTGCAGCCTGGATCTGGTTCCTCTGTATTGACACTACAGAGAAAACATGACATTCTTGCCTTGCCTCTGCCAAGTCAGCAGGAGAAGCTTCTTCCTTCAGCACTCCATATAGGGGTCAGACATGATCCTGTCCTTGAATGCCTCCTTGCCTGGGAGGAACAGGGCCACGCTCCCACCTTCCCTTGCACTCATCTCAGGTTTTGACAGGGGGAAGAACAGCATTTGCTCTTCCCACTGAGGACAGCAGGCATGAACTTGCTTTCTGGGTAGGGGATATCCAGGTCTGCTTCCAGACAGAAGCACAGTTCCCCCTGACTTCTATAAGAAAAAGATCTCACTTTTTGATACCCAATTTTAATGTATAGGGGCTCCGCTTTGCCACCTGCATGGGCCAGCACCTGCCAAGTCATAATGCAGCCTGAGGTTTGACTTTGTAGCTGGAACAGGCAATCCCAGAACAGCTGCAGAGGCTGCTGCCAGAATACAAAATAAGAATGATTGAAATATTGCTTTGTGTTCTTATGTATCTCTGGTTCTCAGGAGAAACTGCAGGCAAAGCTAACACACAGCAAGCCATGGGCTTATCTTTCCCAGGAGGAACCAAGAAAGGAGCTCATAATTGTTTTTTAAATAACTATACTTAGTCTTTCAAGCAGTGTCTCTTATTCCTCTACTGGGTCATGAAGCTGATAAGATTTCGGAATAAGCATTCATTATGGTACTGTTTGCAAGGAACCAACTTCAAGGACAATCTTACTCTATTTTAATTCTTGGGGCTAAAACACAAATCCCTCTAAAATCTCATACTCTCTACAGAAAAATAGAAGAGGCAGCATTCTTATAAACCAGGTGTATCAGAGGAAGATATTGATCCAAGCACTATGACAGCAGTGAGACAACTGGAGCAGAGGGCCAGAAACAGTGGATTCTCCATCCCTGGAGGTATTGAAAGCTCAACTGGAAAAAGCTTTGAGCACCTCGATCTAACTTCATACCAGGCCTGTTTTGGACAGTAGGTTGGGGTAGATGACCTCCAGGGGTTCCTTGCAACTGATCATTCCCTGTTTCTACGATGCAAACAAAGACACACCCTTCCACTCTGATCAGCAGTCCCTGAATTTAGCACTGCCTCTCTCTCCATGGGAATGTTGCACCAACCTAGAGCCACCAAGTCACTGATTCACCCAGCAGTCATGTCAGGCCAAGTCCTGCAGCATCTGCCCTTGGGAAGCTCCTCCAGCTGAGGCTGACCAACCTGCGTGTGTGTCGTCCCACATTACACTAAACTCCCAGAGGTCATCACCATTAAGAAAACACAGTATTTCAAATCCAGCTGACAAAACAAAGTTTGGGGACTGTACAGCACACCCTTTCCTTTTGAAAATCCCCATTAAATGTGGGCACATTCCTTACTCATCACACTAGCTTTCCCACAAAACCTTCCTCCAATCCGTATGTCAGAAATTATCCCCTTTTCATCATCCAAAAGTAAAGCTTCTTTATTACCAGCAGCTGTCAGCTCATCCAGCTGGGCCAAGCTCCAGCTCTTGCATGGACCTTTCTTCTGCCAAGATGGCTTTTTTATTTCCAGTTGATGCCCTAAAAGTCCATCTGAGATGGACAAAACACGAATTTCCAAGAGACCTCTTCTCTCTGTTCTCTTACAGAAAACACTGCTAAGGTTCTCTTTGGGTCAATGTTATATTTATTATCTAAGCTATTTCTGCTTTGTCATTGCAGCCTGTGAACACATGGCCCTGTGAACATAATCAAATTTGCACGGTGGATCTCTGCTGTATGTTTTGACTGATTTGGATTGGAAAATTCATGGCCTAAGCACCTTTTTCTGCTCAATTTTCACTTTATATTGGACTGATTTTACAGCTACCCAGAGTTAGCTGTATGCACTGCAAAGCCCTTCGTGGTCTGAAACGCTCAGAGATGGCCTGTGGAGGGACACAGGGACATGCCTGAAAAAGACAGTGTGTCTTTGTGTGGATGATGGTTGCCCTCACAGATTTTCATGTGATGGTGCAAGAGGGAGTGAGCAAGCACCCCAAGCACAAAGCACATGGCCAGGAACATGCCCAAGGCAGGCCAGTCTGGACCCTTCCCTGACTCTGCTGCCACCAGGGTCCCCCTCAGCGAGGTCCCCCAGGATCAGAGCAGAGCAGGGCTAAGAGCATCCACTCCCCACCCTCCTGACCCTACTTAAATTACTCTCATGCTGCCAGACATGATTCAGGGGGAGTACTGCGGTGTTCTGGTGTGACTCCTGCATAGCTCAAACCAGAGTCTCTGCCACTAACTCCAGCAGCAGAGGAGAATTGTTTTTTCCTTGCTGTGTGGACATGTATCTGCTGGGACTCGAGCTTGTGACATGCTGCCTCATGTAGAGTTACCAGTAAGGAAAATAAATGGGCCATGTGTCATGCTCAGAGTTTAATTAAATGTCTATTGAGTAGCCCAGCTTCCTCAGCTCGCAAAAATCTTCAGGAGACACTGGGACACATCAACCTCTGGCAAAGTGTCATGGGATCACTGGTCACCATCTTCCTTCACTGAGGTCATTGGAGCATTTGGGAATGCACTGGTGCTTTCCTATCCCCTCTGAGAAGTGTGACCAGCGGAGCCACCAGTTCTTCAAAAATCTTGAGGTTTTAACAGGGCCCTGAATGCAAAGGAAGGGAGGAGATGAGTCTGACATTTCTGTTCGCTCAGACACAGATGGGCTGAGGACTTGTGTTTGCTCCTCATCAATGCACATGGGAAACAAACCTGCCAGCTGAAACCCCGTGTCCTTCGTGCAAGCCAAAGCAAGCACCAGCCAGGCAAGGACTGACTTTAGAACTGACTTCACTTCTTTCCATGAGCTCATGCAAACAGCCACAAGGCATCTCCAAAAGGCACAGCCCTGCCTTCCATGGAGGGGGAATGGAAATGGGGGACATGTGTGCAGGAGCTGGGGCAGCCTGCAAAGGCAATCCCTGGCTGCAGGGGTATTAATGTACCCCCAGAACATGTTCACAAACTATTTCACCAACCCCCCTGCTAATCCTCGATTCTGAAAGTTATTTGAAAGAGCCAATAACCTGCACAAAGCATACAAGGGCTGAAGGCATGGACAGTTTGTGCTCCTCCTTCAAGCATCCCAAGGGTCCTGTGGAGCCCCCCAGCCATCACACCACCAGCACAGGGTTGAGCTCACCCAGTGCCCTCGTTTGAGGCTCTTGGGGCATGTGTAACTCCTGGAGCAGCTCTTCTTGCCCAGCCCCATGCTGGCCAACAGGGCTGTGGGAGGAGGTGGAAATACTGCAGGGGACAAAGGCAGGAGGATAAAGGAACCAGGGTTGCAGTGTTGTGCTGGCTTGCTTGGCTGTGAGTCTCATGGGCCTAAATACCTTGATTAAACACTGCTGAAAAGCATCTGTCATGTGTACCACTGATTTTGCTGCTTAATTCAAGACTCCTGAGTGGTTCCAGAAGGGACATGACATTTGTTGCTTGTAGTACTAAAGTATTGCTTCAAACTTTTTTCGTAGGGGTTTCAGAGATAAAAAGCTCTTAGAGTGGAAAATACAGTGGCTAAAAAGCAAACTTAGCCTGAAGGATGTAAGTGTGGACTGCCTCACAGGAAGAACAGTGCAGAAAATGCCAGTAGCAGGATTCAAGGAAATACAAATTTATTGGTGCAGCTTAGGGTGTGGGGGTAAACTTTTATTTCATACAGATCTGGTGTTCCTGAGTCCCTTTTTCATTGCAGAGAACAACAGAAAAGGCCATCTGCGGGGCTGCCTGCACAGATAGCACACCCCCAGGAGAGCTGGGACCCTGGAACATCCTTCGCCTCCTGCAGGCTGAAGGGTCCTGGAGCCACACCATGTCAGCTTGCACCCATCACTTCCCCTCCTTTCATTGTGGTTTCCTCCTCGGAAAAGAGAGCTGATGGCTGTGCCCTCTCTGCAAAAATGCTTTGAGATCCCTGAATGTGCAGAAGTGCAGAGGGAAGCTGGCAGCTGCTTACTGCTACTGCTGCCACTCTTGCTGTCCTCAGGAAGGGAGGCAGGGTCCCCAGCTGGTTTGCTAGCAGCTGAATTTGCAAAGAATAATTAAATACAAGTAAAGCAGAGGACAGGCACCTATTTGCTTTAGTTTATTCCTCAAAAGTACATAAAAAATGTAAATGCTTTCAGATTTTGGCCATAGGGAAAAATCCTGTTTTTCCTTCGCAACCTCACCTGGTTGCTCATGGTCACCATTCTCCCCTGACATTTGCCAGGTCTCCTCTGCTTCATCTCCATCCCAACCACACAAGCAATGCTCTGCTCTCTCTCCATTCATCCAGTCTCCCTTACCTGGCACTCAAAGGTGCAAATACACAGTGTGGCTACAGCTGGAGCCACAGCTTGCACAATGAGCTCAGAGAAGAAAAACCCAGAGCAGAAAGACCATGACAACACAGAGGACATTCATGGAAACAAGGGGACTGGTGGTTATCTGCCAGACCATGACTGCCCACTTCCAGGCCACTCTGAGCATCCAAACCAGAGCTCTAAGAAGCTCTGTGGCTATTCAGGGAATGTGGATATCCCTCTTGAGCCCTGAGCCACAACCACTTGGTGCCCACAGCAGGAGGGTGAGTGTAGCCCTCTCTCCTCCCAGGTGGAACTAATGTGATAAATGACCTTCTACCATCCCATGTTGTTTTGCAGACAGGGCTGTCAGGCCTGGCTGTGGCTTGTCCTGCCAAATCCCTGAGGCAGATCAGTGTTGGCAGAGAGATGGAAAATTGCTGCCTCCCCTCTTAGCTTTTATTCAGGGATGTTTAAAAAAACCCTAATGCTTACTGGCAAAAATTGTGGCATTAACTACAGGAGATCAATAACTGCTAGATTTTTATATTGTTTGAGACTACTCAGCACAAGGGTAAAAGCTGCTTTTTGCTTCTGAGAAGGGACTAGAATGAAACCATTCTGCCAGGTTCATTTTTATCAAATGAAGTCATTTGCTTCACAAGAAAATGCTCCTAAATTTGGATTCACCTCATCAGGAGGATCTGCACTCTGTGCTGTGAAGAAGGTCAGAAGTAAAATCCATCCCTTGTGCATTAAATACTGGGCTAGGGAGGGTGGACACCAGTGGGGAAAAAAATTAGAGAATGCAATATCAACAAAGGGAAATGAAGGTTAAGCAGTGTTGCGTGCAGGTACCCATGTGACAGCAGTACCCTCTGTGGTAAGTCCTGTACGAGCCTATTTTTATCCCTCTTCTTTGACTCAAATACAGCCAACACAGCACTCTGGCGCCGTCTCCAGACAGCAGGGCTGGTTCCTGGAACAACATTCCTGTTAAAGCATCTGCACCTCTCACACCTACCAGCTTCTGTCCAGCATCTCCGGAGAGAGTGGGCAGTTTTCCAGCCTCCTGTGGGGGAGCAAGAGGATTTCCTTTTCTCAGTGCCCTGCTCAGCTGTAGCTGTGTGCAGCCAGGTTGGTGTTGCAGAGGCAAGGCTGGGGCTCTCCAGGGCAGTGGGGATGCAGTAGAGGGCAGGGACATCTCAGTAATACAGCTGGCCACTGTGACATGGTCTGGGCTCACAGAGACAGACCAGAGATCGTAGCAGGCAAAGCAGCCAGGAATTAATTAGTGCACAGATAAACCTCTTTCTGAGGAAACATGAGAGACCTTTGGAGAAACAGTGGGAAAGCTGTTTATTGAGGGACAGCCTTGGCACGTCCAGGCTGGCAAAATGTGCCCACGTTCCTGAAGACAGAGACCCTGAGGATACCCTGCACAAACCATGCTGGGACAGGCTGCCACAGGAACACAAGCTGACCCGGGAGAGGGTGTGATTTTGAAGCTAAAGGACAAAGCCAGCACAAGGACTAATGGTTGGTTGTCAGCAATCTTAGGTGGGACACTGCCAGACTGTGGCTAGTACGGGGGGTTGAGAATAGGGTGGTGGGAGTATTCTGGGAGAGACTGGATGAGTTAAAGGAGGGGGTTTGTACAAAGTGGTGTTTGCTATAGCCATGGTCAGCAGCAGCAACCCACACGGTGCCAGCCACGTTGTCTTGGCCCCTGTGAGGGCACAGGACAGTGCCTGCCTGGTGCTGCCCTGTGTGCCCAGGCAGGACCCCACTCCAGCTGTTTCCACATGAAGGGGCTGCCCTCATGCCAGGCAGCTGTGGAGCTGTTTGCTGGTGATAGAGCCGGGGAGCTGGAAGGGTGCCCTGGGTGTGTCCCACCACCTATCGCACCTCCGACTGCCTCCGTTTGCTTACCCTGCTCACAAACAAGATGGACAGCAATTCCTGGAAGTGCTGCCCTTCTCCATGTGCTAACCCAGCAGGAGAAGGAGAGCAAAGCCCCCAGGTCAGCACACAGGGCTTCACAAGTGCACATCAAGGAGAAACCCCAGACTGAATTTTTAACAAAGACTTCCTAGGGGCCATTTCTGTTCCTGACATGATTATATTTATTTTTTTGCTGTTGAAAGGTAAATCTTCTGTTGCTTTACCATCGATATAGCGTGTTCTTAGCAGTAAGTGCTATCTCAGGTTGGGTCTTCAGGTCATATCAGCCCTGAGGAAAAAGCTCACAGTCCCAGGCAGTTTGTTTGGCTAAGCAAGTCATAACGCAGATGGCACCTGGCCTTTCTTGCTGTCTCCTGTGCACAGGTTTGCACATACAAATGACTTTGCTGGCTGAAATAATAGAGTTTGCATTTATGAACCAGAAATAACTGAGAGACAACAACAACAACAACAACAAAAAAGCTGGCTAAGCACTAGTCATGATGTTTTGTGAAAGGAGCTCTATTAACCTAAACCTCCTCCTGCTCGCTGAGTTCCTTAGTGCTTCTTCTACCTTTTGCATTTGTGAAGGGCTTTAAAAAATACCCTTCATGACAGCATGTATATTGAAGAGTTGTGTTTGAAATATACTCAGTCTCAAAATGCAGACACATTCCTCTTCTTCCATATTAGAGTTTCATTTTTGCAAAATCACAATCTCTTCTTCACTGGGCACTCAATGAGAGCAGCTGCAGTGCCCTGTCTGAGACATTTATCAGACCCCTCACAGCCTCACACCTTCAGGAATGTAACACCAGCAGCTGAAGACATATCAGCACCTTGTAAACATCTGCCAGTGCTTTCTTGGCACTGTGGGCAGACGGGCTCTCCTCTCCCTCTGCACAGCACAGGCCACTTGAAGTGAGGAGGGGCTGAAGGCTTTGCAAGACCACATTTATGATAGCTTTGGAGAACCCTGTGCTGGGGGATGAAAGTCAGAGCTGGGCTCTCTGGCTGAGTGAAGGAGCTGAATCCTGTTCCCTACAAATCCACAGGCAATAATCCCTTTGACTTCCTGCACTGCCAAAATGCCATTAAACTGTGCTTATTTTTTCCTACGAGTAGTTTTGTAAAAAGGTGAAGCCAACAAAGTTGTCAAAGCCCTGCTGTTTTCAGTTAGAAAAGTGACAAGTCAGGTTGGCAATAAAAGCCCTGAGGAAAGCTGAGGAACTGCTCTTCCTGGTCTGCACCCTGTGACAACACAGCAGCCACTAAGTACTGCAGCTTATTTTGAGAAGTGTGTCATGCACTCCAGTTATAGACCAAAACCAGCAGATTAGATGCTGCCCTGTTTCTTTCAAGACCCCCATGAGATTTAGGGGACCAGGCACAAGTCTGGTGCCCAAGCACAGGAGCAAGCCAGACCAAATGGGTAAGTAGAGGAGAAAAGGAATTGCTCACAGCCTAGACAACAACAGCCGAGCACGGCAAAGAGCACGGATCTGGAGCGGTGCACAGAAATAGAAAGCTGGTACTGTCCCTCCCCCTTCCTTCCCAAATGAAGCCTACTTCCACCAAACTGCAGTGACACCTTAACTGAGGGACCATGTGGCTTCGTGCTTCAAAGCAGAACCACCCTGGTGAGATTAAAAGGTCACAGCAAATACTAAATCAGAAAGGAAATCAAGGAGTGGCACAAGACGCTGCAAGGTGTTGTCAAAGGTGGGTTTTCCACCCACAAGAAGGAGGAGGAGATATGAGACAGCCTACAGCAGAGAGTGATCTGCTGGAAAGAACAATGGTCCAGGCAGACAGCAGACACTCCCAACACACCCAGCAGCTCATACAATGGCTGGAAGTATCCAAGTGCCTGTTGCAAAGAAATGAAGTGTTTAACCCTTTCTGACTATGGATGACAGCAACCACTTTCCTCGTATCACAGTGTAAGGAAAGAGGTTGCTTTCATCCATAGTCAGTGGCTCCTGCCTGCACTGGCTTCACAGCTTGAGTCCCATAAACAGCTGGGATTGCCTTCTGTACTCCTGTGTTTCTCCAGGGGGGCCAATGGCCTTGCACCCCCAATGGGAGGTGAGGATCCCCTGTGGAAGGAGCTTCTCCCCTCAGGGTGACTTCATCTGAGGGACGGGCTGAGATTAAGGTTGGCCATCACAAGTGGGTATTGTGGTGCAGGTATTTGTACAGGAAGGTGTGGATCTCACAGAAAGGCAAGGCTGACATCTCAATATTTACATTCAAAAATCGTATTGAAAACAGGTTCAGTGACCTGTGAACTGCTGGGAAGCCCCTGGGAAAGGTTTCCCTGCTGTTGGTTGTGGTGGCTTATCTTCACAGCGATGGCTTATCCTGGCAGTGCCTCCATCCAGACGCACCCAGGGTTGGAACTACGGTGGGACACTGAAATCAGGCTGGAAACTCCAGTTCAGCTGAGTTCAGACTCAATGGGTTCAGAATGAGGCAGGTATTAAAGTCAAGCACAGCCATCTACCCTTCTCCCCAGTGTCACCAGTCTAACTCCTCACAGTGCTGGTATTAAACCAATACATAGAAAGATCTAATCACTAACCCAGGAACCAGCAACTGGCTGGTATCAAGAACTGGGCCAGGTATCAAGAGAAGATTTTCCCAGGCCTGTGGTAATGATTGCCACCCATATCTATCTTCCTCCTTTTAAATAGTATTCCCTTTCAAGCTTGAACACAGACCAGAAATAGAGAGTATACAGAGAAAGCTTCACCTTAAAACACAGCCTGGCAATCACTAATGTAAGTGATACAATGCACTGCCTGCCTTAATCCAGACTACGTGGAAGAGAATGTGTTCACTGCCAGAGCACTACACAAGCCTATAAAACCCCAGAGAGAGAGAATGCCCTTGATTGCATGAGCAGATGAGCATGCCAGAAAGCAGAAGGCACTCCTATTTTCAGCAGCTGAATATGTAACACTAAGGAAGGGTGTGGGAATCAGGAGACGGCTCAGCAATATGAAAAGTTACTAGTGAGTATGAAGATCTTTTTAAGTGCCCTGTTAGAGCTCTCTGAGCAGCTCTTTTTCTTCAGAAGATGTTCAGCTATCTCTGAATGAGACCCCTTCTGAAGTTTTCAGATTTAATAGCTGAAATATTCCCTTTTCTCTGGTTAAAGACCTTCCCTTCACTTGCCCACCTTGATAATTCAGGGAAGAGAAGTTTCCACTGGCATCCTTTCTGCCTTTTGAACTTTCAGAGGATCACAGGATCAAAAGTGGGACAGGAAAGGATCTGGGGGTTGCAGGTTTTTCAAGCATCCACTTAAACTAATGGCACATAGGAAGCCTGGCTGGGCAGGAGTCATCTGGCACCTCCATCCTTATGATGGGGCAGTGGGCACATCCATTCCAGGATGCAGCTGGAGTGGTCATCTTCTCAGGGGGCTGTTTGGCAGTCAGTCAGTGAATCCCAGATGACAGCAGCCAGCCATGGCTGGCATGTGGAGCTGTGGTGCTGGCAGGAGCCTCTGCCTGGCACAGCAAATACCCACTCGCCCTCACTGCAGGCAGGGCAGAGGCAGGAACCAGGCTCAGGAGTCCTGCACCTGATGGGTAAGATCAGACAGGTCCAGGCTTATGCAGGATCATATGCTGAATGTGAGTCAACTGTGTGATGCTCTTGCAAGGAAGGTGTTCTTGGCTGTGTTTATAGGACTGTAATAGCTCAAATATGAGAGGCAATTATGCCATGCTACTAATTGCCAATGACTCCCCAGCTCTAGTCCTGTGTCCATTTTTGGGAATAGTACTTCAAGAAATAGGCCTATGGCAAGCATCTATGGGAGAGCCACCTCAGCAATAGAAATGTAAATAATGTGGAGTTATTTTATGATGGAATACTGAAGCTGTTTGGGTGCTTAATCTATAAAAGCAAATGCTAAAAGGGGAGCTGAGGAAACTCCTATTTTCTGTGAATAATAAGGGATTAGTTATTTATTGCTGATTGTTACTTACTGTCCAGATTTGTGGGGATAGAATAATAATAATAAAAAAAAAATCAGCATTATTTACATCTTTAGATGAAGAGTCAAGCTGTTAGGAAAAAACTTGCTAACTATAGAAGAAGTAAAGAGCTAGAACAGGCTACCTGCAGAGGATGTGGATTCCTTGAGAAGGTTACAGAAATATTGGTCAGTCATGATCTGTTGATATTAATCCCTCCTTAATGCAAAGGTTTTGAATAATAATAATGCTGATTCTGTGACTTAATGTCTGCCAGACATCTGCTTTCTGGGTTACTGTCAAAAAATGCTTTCATTTGGTGGCTGTGGGCTCCTGAAAAGTGTGCTCCCACACAGCCAGTGAAGGCGTGTTAGAGATGAGCATGCACATTTTAACATCCTGCATAGTGAGTGCAGTGCAGCCTCTTGCACCAACAGCCTCCAAAGCCAGCTGGGAACAAGGAATAATAACAGCCTGAGCTCCCCAGGGGTACTCTGAAATCGAACTCATCAATGCCAGTGAAATCTGCTGAGGCTGTGATGAGATTAGTAATGGTATAGTCAGAGTAGGATTTGTATTATTTGCAGGAAATTATATAAGTGTGAACCCAGATATTGAATAAGGAGTTTCAAAAGAAATACCGAATAACTTTTTATGCATTGTTACTCAGCCACATTACCATCATAGGATGGCTTCTTGTCTGTAAGAATTTAACAAAGCCTTACAGCTGCTCTGAAGTGGATGGTGCATTATTTCCAAAGCAGGGCAGTAATAATAAAAATAATAAATAGAAACATGTGACACCTACTAGCATATCCACAGAAGGCTTAAGAATGAAGATACTCAAGGACTCAATGTTACCTTTGGGGCAATTAAGTCAAGGCAACATCTTATGCAGCTTCCTTCAGAAACTCATTTTTCTCATTTCCAGGCTGGCTCATTTTTATTCATTTGTATTTTTGCCCACACCATCCATTAGCTTAACTAATCACTTCTTCATCTTTGATGCTTACCCTACTATTTAGACAGAGCACTTTTCATTTTTCTGAGCTACAAAACTCAGCTCTTTTAATGCCTTCCACTAAAGCAGGCCCTTCATTCTCCTGGTCTGTTTTGCACCTCTTGTGGTCATTAAACTTCCCTGAGTGGGAATGATCAAAAGTGCATATAATATTTCAAAGGGGGTTTCCCTGTTGCCCTGTGCAATGACAGGAATGTTTCCCTTTCTGTAACAGAGATACTGTCTCTGGTGCATTGTAGGGACATCTTCATTGTCTTTATGTCCAGACCATCGGGATGGCTGTGTAAAAATACTTCAGAAAGCTCTCTGTGAGGTGGTGCCAAAACTGAAAATGATACTGCAGTGACCACTCAAATTTCCACATGAAATCCTGTGCAGCTTTGGTGAGTCGAGATCAATTGGCCTTGCATTAAATATAAATATTGCATGTTCCACTCTTCAGTCATGTAGTGTCATCCCATAGCAAGCAAGTCAGAATGCAATTGCATCATGAACTTTGGATGTTCAGGTGTGTATCATATGGTCAGAACTGCATATTTCGCAAAGGTCTAGATATTTTCCATGCTCAGGTCCTTGAAATATCCAGCAGCTGGATTTATAGGAATGCAGCTTTATGAGCTGAGACCAAAACCAAGTTTCCCATGGTTTATCCTTGTGCTGACTCAATTACTGATTATTCTCTATTACCAGTTCTTCAGTGCTCCCTTAATTGCTTAGCAAAGCCTCTCTAAAGCATTGTCATCTTTGACTGTTATCATCCTTGATTATTTGGCCCTGGGGCCCTGACCCAAACCCTCTGGCTGAGCTCCTGGTCTAACCTCACACCTGCTTTATAATCAGCCTTGTCTGGTGATCTGGGCCCTCTGGCAGAGCCTGGATATTGTCTCAGGACCTGCCCTGCTATCATGTTGCCTCCTGAAGCCCCATCCCATTCTACATCTTGTCTCCCCACACCTTCCATCAGCTGAGTATACCAGCAATATTAGTATTTCTAGTCACCTTTTTGGCTGTTCCTCTACACTCTCATGCTTTTTTGCTTTGTTGCTGGAACCTCCTAATATCCTTTTTTTCTGTACCACGAATAAAGCTCATAAAAGTCCTCCCAGCTGCCTTGTGTCTTAAACAGCTTCTTCACACCTACCGCAGCCTTGGTCCCAGAGATCCGTAACACAGTCATTTATGTGGAGACAATGTATTTTTTCAGTGTCTCCAGGTCTGACCAAGTGAGCAAAATTGATCTTTGCCAGAATAATGCACCCTGACTATAAAGCTGTAAGGTTTGCACATGGACAGAGAAATGACTCAGCCATCGGTCAAAGTGCCCACAAAAGAATTAGTAACTTGAGAAGCAACTTGTGCTTGGCAAGAACAAGATGGACCAGATATGACGAATTTTGCCACAAAATTGAATTAATGGTTATTAATGAAAAGGCAGAGACAAAACACATCAGAAAGACAATAACTCTGTAGAAATAAGAGACAATAAATTGGCTTCTGCTCTGAAAACAGGGATGCTGAGAAACATCCCAAAACACCGAGCTGGAACAAGGCTATTCTGAGGCATCCTAAAGCAGCCACTGGCTTTACTGAATTTCAGTAACCTTCCCAGGTAGTATTCTGCAGACTCCCAGTGATCCCTGGCGCTTTTAGAAGCTCCCACAAGGCAACTGTGGTCATACATTTCAATTAGCCATATGTATTTTTTGAGTTTATAACTTGAAGAAGGTTGAAAACCACAGCACACACTCCATACAAATGTCCATTTGTGTAGATATGATCAGGAAGATGTTTTTTAGTTTATTAGATAATTTTTTAGGAGTTTAGGACTCCTAATAATGAAAATTTGAAAACACATCTATACATTATAGCAATGCAAATCATCCGTCTACTCTATTAAGCAGTCTCTTGTTTTAACTGATGATTTCAAAGACCTTTGTTATGAACTGGGGTGTACTGTCCCTGGGGAACCTTTTAGTCTAGTTTGGATACTATTGGCCTTGCCTAAGTAAACTCACACTTTCAGTCGAGTGGAACGATCAGCAAGAGGTTCTCATGTGAAAACCACTCACTCATAGTTCCTTCAAACAATGACACACCTACTACGGATGGGCAAAAAAAACCCTTGCAGAGGTTGAAAATGTTTCCAACCCCTTTCTGCACCCAAACTTATCGATTGCTAGAATATCCAAATGGCAAAGCAAGCTGGGCATGAAGATGATGCCATGAAGAAAGTACTAAAAATATTTAATTCAGTTTTTTATAATTGCACTGCTACAGACAAGATTATTTATTTATTTATTTATTTCCTTTGAAATAATGCATCAAACAATGTAAATCATCCTTCTACACTATGGCCACATATGTCCTGTATGGATTCCTACTCAAGTTGGAAGTTTTAGTCTTACATATATTCAGAACTGAAAAACCTCCTGAAAAAAAAGAAAAAAAAGAAAAATACTATTAAGTACTTGGTTTGGATTCAGAGAACAGAGATTTTCAAAGGAGGTCAGCCTGTATGGGTGTATTTGTTTGGTAGCCAAGCAAAACAGGCAATTCAGCTGTGTCCTATAAATATATTGTAGACTACATGCTAGGGGAGAAGAAAGCTTCTCATGAATATGTTTATGCTGGAAATTAGAAGGTTAGTCAGTCCTCACAGCAATGATGCTTTGGAACAACCTTTCACTGGAGGAATGAGACAAAGCCTTTTTAAGTTGCATCTTGATGAGCTGCAGGGATGGTCCTGTGGTTGTCAGTGACAAGAAAGGACAGAGCATGTGGGTCTGTGGATGGTCTCCCTTTCAAAACATGCCCTTACTTGTCACAGTGGGAACTTGGGATGCTGAGTGTTTTGGAAAATCTGGCTTTAACTAGATGTCTGAAAGCGGGCAGAGGCCATTCATTAATACCCACAGACAGCAGAGCTCTTCAAAACTCCTTTTCATGTGGTATTAACATGAGGCACCTGGAAGGTAAGAAAGAGACATTTGATCATAGGCTACAGGTTGATTTGAATAATTCAATGATATGAAGAATTTTCTTTGAAAACCTAATAAATTCAGCATAAACACACAAAAGATATCTTACTTGGACTTGCTACCAGTTATACAATCCCTTCCAATTACCAGTTATGACAGGATACAACCTTCGTGTTGCACACTGCCTTTCTGCAAGCCATGCTGGTATTCCAAGAGTGTTCTAGGAGTTGCCATGACCAGACATTTCAGAGAGAATGAGGGTAATTAGGCATCCCTGGAGATGGGTGGCACCCTCTTGCCCAAGGGCACACCAAGGCTAACCCCCATCAGCCAGACTATGCCCGGGAGGAGCACTTAGGGTGACATAGGGTGGAAAACAATGTGGAACTGCAGGGTGTAGACTGGGTACAACTGCAATAAGGCAAAAGGGAGCTTTGCTTTGCTTGCTTTTCTTATGCCATAAAACTAAGTCAGTCCACCACCCACCTGACACCTATACTAGTTTTTTGTTTAGTTTTCCTCCAGCCTTTCTTATCTCTCTGCTTCCCTGGGGTTTAGATTTGGCTTATAGACTTCTTCGTGGCCATGATCACACATTTGGTTTTGGGTATGTGTTCTGGACCTCACTGAGAACGCTGGACTGCATCATTGTGTTGCCTCCCTCGTGAGATGCTTTTGATTAGCTGCCTGAAATACAGGTTCCACAAGGAATTCCTGTGGCACAGAAGTTTGTCTGGCAAAACTAATTGAGGAGAAATGGTCCAATTAAGAAACGCATTGTATTTTTCCATTTCTAATGGCAAACTCTGCAACAATTTATGTCCCGTAGGAAGGGTTTGCAGACTTAAAAAAGGTCCTCATTATTTTTGAGCTGACAAGCAGTCCAAGTCATGCAATCATCTGTGCTTGGCAGTCCCCAGAACCAAATGCAGCAGAGAGAAAGGGTAAGTGTTGTGCAAAGCCTTCAACAAAAGCACAGCTCATCCTTCAGCTTCTTCAGTTAATGACCAGCTTTCAGCTGACATGTCCATGCCTACTCATAGAACTGAAAGCATGATGGACATCGTTGTTCCATGTAGCAAACCAGAGTCATACCCAGGTCAGTCACCAGCTAGTACATGCCCCACCACAGCTCAGCAAAAGCTTTAATTTCTCAGCTTCATCTGAAACAGAAAGCCTGACAGTGTTTCAGGGAATATTCCCCTAAGAACCCACTTTCTCAATGAAAGCTCATAAGCAACAGGGGCACAGACACACAGCTCACTCAAAACACCAGCTCTGAAAAACGTTTGGTCATGTCCCTGCTAGCAGTTTCCTCTAGTAGGAATGTTTTCCTGGATTCTGCCATTTAAATGTCTCCTGCTGGTAGCCAGCTTGAACCCCCCAGGCCTTCCATCCAGGAGCTCCGTACTAATGTCCTTTCTCTCCTTCAAGTTCTCAGCTGAGAATTCTCCAAAGGGGAGGATAAACCTATATGGAAATAAAATATGGAGTTTTTCCACTTAAACCATTTCAGGCACCAAAAGGTTTATAAAAAGGTTGACTGTTCCTATAGGTAACAACTTCAACGTATCTTGTTTCTCTCCCTTTTAACAGTATAGCTTATTTGAAGGAAATATATTCTTCACAGATCAGTAAATCACCTGGGCCACGGCCCTTGATGTGGCTCAGCCAGCTGCTGACCTGTTTGTCTTGATTACCTATTTACTTGTCAAAGGAGAGAATTTACTTTGCTAAGGACATTTTTGTGTATGTTTGGGACAGGCAGATTTTGGTGCCTGATCTTGGAGCTCTTTTCCAACCCCAATGATTCTGTAACGATTCCACGAACACTTGTGACATGATCACAAAAGGGCATTTGAAAGCAACTGGTTTATTTTCCATACATGATTCATTTGTATTGTCTTCATCATATCCCATTACTAAAGCAGAAAATTCCTACTTCTCCGTAGGAGTCGATAGTGACACCTTTCCTTCTTCCTCCTCCAGTTACTTAACTATGCAAGTTGATCTAATGTTGGCTACTGAAAATTGTACCATTTGCTCCCTAGCCCGTGGCTGCATGACCCACCACATCATTCTGCAGCACTTCTGGCCCACATACCTTACTAAAAGCCGTTTTGGCTCATTAAACCCCCCTCCTCCTCGGTTTCTGCTGTTTGTTTTCTGCCATTTTATTGGATTAAACCGGCTCACTGGAGCTGGCCAAGCAGCAGAAACTGCACAAAGCCAGCAGCTTTCTAGGCAGAACCAGAATTCCCGAATTCCATCAGCAGCCAGCCGGTAACGTGGCTCACTGCATCTCGAAAAAACACACCGAGCCAACAGAACAATCAGGGAACCTGCCTCATCTGCACAGTTTAACACCACATTAGCTAAACTCCTGGCTACAGGTTCTGGAATCCGCACTGAATTTGCACCAAGAGACTCACACCATCCATCGGCTCTGCCAGCTCATCTGTTCAGGGAGCATCCTCCAGAAGGGAAGTGGCAAGGTCTTAACACAGCCACCAGCGTTTCTGCAGGGATCATCCAGCTGGAACACAGGAGGATGCAAAGCTATCGATGAAGAAATAATGCAAGAAACGGCTGATGTGATGATTTTAACTCAGGGTTGAACACAGAGAAAACCCAAAGACACCAGATTTAGCAAGTAGGAGTGATTTCCACACAAAGAACTTTATTTTCATAATTACTGCAGTGAAAAAGCAGACTTTTAAAGGGGAGGGGGAAAGAAAGAAGAGAGCTTTATGTCTATATGTTTAATAAAAACACTTTCTCTAAGACAAAAATCATTTACATTCTGATAACTCACATTCAAAAATAAAGAGAAAGGCATCAGGGCATAACATTCAAATGAGTACCTAGCAAAAGTAGTAAAGTATTTGTATTAATAATCAAGAATGTAACACTGCAATATTTAATCTTGAATCTGTATATACAAATGCCATATCCTACACAGCAATAACTGAAGACATATACACGATTAGGAGCATGTACACCAATTTCTATTAAACCTGAAAAGGTAGGAATTGTACTTAACAAAAACCTCTTCCAAACTGGTATCACAGAAAAACCACTCTGAGGGGCAAACAGCCAAAACAAAACACTGAAATAACTAAAGAAAACTAGCCTAAAAAGAAAATCAATTAACAAATAGGAATCAGGATGCAGGATTACCTCTCCCCCAGATATCCAATTGATAAGTTTTGCTCTAAGGTAAATAACGCAGGACACGGAAAAGTTACTCTATTTCAGTATAGTACTAAAGTGCAGGCTTTTGCCATTTGGTCCATTTACATTTTGCTGATTATTTCAGCCTGCTGTATCAGAAAGAGAAGTTGTGTGTCTCTTGACCTTTGGTTATAACAACCAAGAAAATTACATTCTTCAGTATAGAAGCAATTTTTTGAGAAATCTGTGCATTTCTTTTTCTTTTTTATTTTTTTGGTTAAGCACATTTATTTTATTACTTTCATTCATGCAAAAACTGAACTAATCCCATTCCAGATGAGGATTTTACTCTAACATTTAAATAGTCAATTTATTAGATTACAGAACAATAAAAAAAAAAGCTTAATCCACATAATATCTTGCTACTGAACTCTACTCAGTCAAATTACAGTAACCTTACACATTTGCCTTCTTAGAGACGCAGGCATAATAATTCATTCAGAAAAGCTTAAAGACACATTTAAAACAGAACAGATCTGATAACTATATTCACTTTTACATAAGAGGCTCAAACATTTATAAAGCTACACATAACCTCCAAAGAACACAGACACTAAATTGTTAAAACAAACTACAAGTAATCACTGCAGACCCAACAGTAATATTAAAGAAAAATTAATTATGCTATCAAATTCTTATATTTCCTAAAACTGTAAGTGCAAATCTGAAGTTGCAGTTCAAACGTGTAGAAACCTTGAAATGAGTGAAATATTTCAGGTGTTTAACACTATTAATACTCTGTGTTAACCACATAATATTCAAATATAGATTGGTATTTTAACTAGGGGAAATTTTTTTTAATGAAGATACATTTAATGGGGTTGTGTCTCTGAAGGAGCACAGAGAATCCTCCAACAAACATTCTGTCGTTGCCAAATTGTGCCTTAGGCCCTGTACTCAATTAGATCAGTGTCGGCAAGTAGATTTGCAAAGCAAACACCTATACAATCACAGACAAAATCTATTCACACTCTAAAGTTATGCAGCCTTCTATCAACATCTTATAGTAGGTTACAGAACACATCCTTCCTGTAGCAATAGGCACAGAAGACCTGCCCAAAGTCCCCCACCTCCACATGAGTGCTTTAGTTTTTAAGCAGAATCCATATTCCCCAAATTTGATGATAAATTTTCAGGACTCTACAGGACAACTGTCACCTATTTTATTCTGTTAACTTGACATATACTATAGTAGAATTAGATATATATGTGAAAAATCCAGTTTGCAAAGATTACAAATGTAACAAGCTGCCAGTAAACAGTTCCTGTATCTACATATGACGGTGCAAGTTAGCAGTGTCATAAAGGCACTTGTCTCTCACAGACAGTACTGTCTTCTCTAATCAGTCAAAAATAGATCTTAAAAATATTTATTTTAACATCTGAAATGGTTTTTACTCCTTAAAGTGGTGCAAATCATCATCTATAGACCAATAATTCCTTAGTTCATCATGAAATAGCTGAGTGCAAATTATCCATAATTGAATATATCTTTACAATTAATTCATTTTAATGCCATGCTCTCAAAAAATGCCAAAAAACATGCTATAGTAGAAATGTGATTGGCACTAGCAGCCACAAACAAAAAGGTAGGTGCATACAACAGTACCAGCAAGCTTATTTATGAAACTACTAAAACAATTAAGTGATGAGTTGCAAGGAGAGACATTTGCCACAAGTCTTTTCCAAGACATTCTTGAAGCCACACCTGACCATATATCACACATTTACATCGTTAGGGACATCTTTATAGCTAGCTACCTAATTTTACAAAAATAATTCCAAAATGCTCGTTTCACTTCAAAGTGAATTGTTTCTGTTTTCGCCAAATGCGAAAACCAGATGCAACAGCAGAGTTTTAAAAGACACCTAAGCAGCCACTAAATAAAATTCAGTGCAGTTCTCAAGGGTTTGTGGATGGCAGTTTGAAATCCTCGAAATCCCCTTTATCTGTTTGGTATAAACACACAGATTTTCCTCTCCAAGTCTCAGTACCTTAAAGCAATGACTTGGAGTTTCCAGCAACAAAAGACCTGTTTTTGCAAATCAAAGGGCTCAGGTATTACAAAAAATTGACATAATTGGCTTTGCCTATGTAAATGCTCATTTGCAGCTGGCGTTATAGCTCCATTAACTGAGAAATCTAGATGGTATGATGGATGGAATAAATCAAGTACAATCCATAAGCCAGCAGGCTTTTTGCCCTTAATAATTTCTGTTGCAACAGCACATTAAGAGTATATACAGATTGCTGTGAAGTTGCTGGATAGAGCCTCATGCTTGAATACTAATTTTCATGTCCAGTCTCTTTAAACAGTTTTGCCAGTATTATGCCATAAGGAAATTTCTGTGTCTCTGAAAAATCTGCATTCACTGAATATTGCACAAGGCTATTGAAACAAAAAAAAAAAAAAAGGAAAAAAAAGAAAGAAAAAAGGAGAAGCTATTTGTTCAAGTATTAAGCTTTCCTTCAGAGAATCGCACTTCTTTGCTTATAGCAGTGACCAGAATTGCTGATGGTGTACTGACAGTTGCCATGGCAAGTGGGTGACTGCGTGGGATAGCAGACATATAGCCAAGTCAACTGCTTATGCAATCTCCGTGATTTCAGCAAGCACAGAACACACCACTTTATTATGTGCTGCCAACGATCTGCATAAAGTGCCAAAGGAAGAAATGTTCTTCTGTGTTCAGGCCACGGCTGTTTCAGTATTCCCATTCATCTGTTTTCATGTCCAGGTAGTAAAGAATATTCTGTGCAAGCTTTACTGCCTGCTTCCTGGCAGCCTTACACCGCTCATCACCTTGCGGATCAACAGCATCCAGGGCTAGAAGTTGTTTCGTAAGAAGTTCTTCCAATCTCATGTAATTTTTATCCGTTCTGTTTCCATCAAATGAAATCACCTCTTGCTGAATTTGAGACAAGTTCCCAAGAACAGACCAAACTGCTTTATGGGACTGATGTTCGGCAGCAGTTTGCTCTGGATACATTCGCCTTTTTTCCAGTGCTTCCTTCAAATCAATGTATGTTATAAGAGTTTGAACTTCAATTACTGCTCTTCTCCTGGCCTCTCTAATACAGGGATTTTTTCCTGGGCTCACCTCATCTAGGTGGGCAATCAATCCCTGCAATTCCGCTTTGCATCCCAGATACAAATCAGAAGCATTCTCCGTTTTCAAGAGCAGAGAATTAACTTCCTTCATTTTCTTGCGGATCTCTTCTATTTTCAGAATGGACTGATTTTGTGCCAAATCGTAGGCGTGAGTAGAATTCGCTTCTTCTTCCAAGTCCAGGTATTTCTGCAACTTATTGATCTCTTCTACTACTTCCTTTCTGTAGTTCCTGATTTCCGTGCGACCGCAGACATCCAAAGCGTCCAAGTCGGCGATGAGGCCGGTCAGCACACAGGACAGATGCCTGCAGGTGTCATTCCTGCTCACTCCCATCAGAAGCGCGATCAGAGTCCCCCTTGCTTTGTTCACATCGCACATCACGGAGTTAATTTTGGCGACAGAGGGATGTGCATCGTTAGAGAGTGGCAGGGACAGCTGCTGCTTTACACCATTTTCTATGATCTCCTGAACAGCACACACTTTTGTCAGGGTGCGGTACCGAGCTTTGCGCAAGGAAACTTTCCCTCCAGTCTTCACCTGGGTGAGCCTCAGCACAATGTCCTGAATTCCTTCCTCAAATTCGTCGCTAATACAGTTCCCTCCTTTGTAAAAAGGTGTGATCTCGCGTTCCACAAGTGACTGTGCCTCCTTGAATATCGACTCTATTTCCAGCCTGCGCGGATGGTTTGCATTTTGTTCCAGCTCCTTCAGCAGCCTCTCAGTCTCCTGGGCAGCTCGCTTTCTGGCTTGCTGAATATCCCCCTTCCCTTCCGTGTCCACAGAATCTATTTCGAAGAGCTGCTTGGTAAGGCTCCTTTCCAGCTTCTTGTAATCTCGGTCTGTGGACAGCCCGCTGAAGACAGCCACTTGCTGCTCGATCTCCTTGACTTCTTTCTGTATCTCATGCAACCGTTTTATGGATGGGTGTTGGTTACCCATATCCATTCCTCTCCTCCCCTCCGGTTTCAGGTGAACTACAACGACAACAACACTTGCTTAAGCGCTGTGCTCGCAACTTACACCTCCCGAGGCACTTCAGCGTTAAATACCCCCAAGCGACAGGCACAGACCGCCCGGCTGGTGTTTCACAGCCCTTTCCGTAGGTTTTTACGCCTTTCTCCCGGTGGGGCCGCAGGGGCGATGCTTCAGCTGCCCCCCGGCCCCGCCTGCCCCACCGCAGGGACCCCCGAGCGGGCCCCCCCGGGGCTGAGGGGGGAGCGCAGGGCCGAGCCCGCCCGGCCCGGCAGCGCCGCCCGCCCCGCACTCCCCTCTCGGCCCCTCCGCGGCGGGGCGAGGGANGCAGCGCCGGGCATGGCGGCCGTGCGGGCGCTGAGGGCAGGCCGGGCCTGCCGCCACCGCCTCCGCCTCCTCCTCATCGCCGCCGCCTCATCGTCATCCTCCGCATCCTCCTCCTCCTGCTGCTCCGCCGGCCGTGCGGCTCAGCGCGGGGAGCGGCCCCACAGCGCGGTACAGCCGGGCTGGGGGGCGGCACATCCTGGGGGGGCCGCGGGGGAGGCCTCGGCGGCCGCCGGGCCCGGGAGCGCCGGGCCGGGCAGGGCGGGGGGAACCCGCGGCCTCCCGGTGGCCGTGTGTGTGCCCACCCGGGGCTGGGGTTGTTGTCCCGGTGTCCGTGTGTGTGACCCGGCGGTGAGTGACGGGCTCTCGGGTAAGGCCAGGGCTGCAGGTACGGGCCTGTGTGTGCTCACACGGATGCAGCGAAAACGCCGGGCTTAAATTTGCAAACTCCTGAGAATTGGAGTTGGTAGGGACCCATAAGTACCACCCAAGTCCAGCTTCTGGCCCTGCACAGGGCAGTGCCAAGAATTCCCACCATGTGCCTGAGGGAGTTGTTTCAAAGCTCCTTGACCACTTCCCTGGGGAACTTGTGCCCAAACATCCTCTGGGTGAAGAACCTTTTCCTAATACCCAGCCCAAGCCTCCCCTGGCACGGCTTTGTGCTGTTCCCTCCGGGTTCTGTCACCGGAGAGCAGAGATCAGTGCCATAAAAAGCTTGAATGCTCGCTAGTTCTTGCCATCGAGTGTTCTAATGGAGTGTTAGTGATAGAAAAATGAAAACAAACAAAAAAAGTTGCTTTTAAAAGAAGACCACCCCGTAATTCGTACCTATTGCAACAGAGTCAAAGGGATCTTCTCTATTAGTGCGTTTTTAAGTACAAGTAAATTGTAAATGTCTCTCATTGTTTTTGGTTATGGCAGATGAACCTTCATGATTTCTGAAAGTGTTCTGTGTGTTTTATGATTGCGTGGAGTTTTGGGGTGTATTTCAAATCAGGGTGTTCCTCAGACCTTCCACCGCAGTGCTCATACCATGTTCTGCGGGTGTTTTGCAGGGCCTGGGTTTCAGCCCCCCCGCGCACTCCCGCAGCGACTGGATCGGGCCCCCGGACAAGCACTCCAACCTGCGCCCCGTCATCTTCCACGTGCCCCCCGAGGAGTCTCCCCTGGAGCGGCGGCTGCGGGAGGCCCGGCAGGAGGCCCAGGCCAGCAACCAGCAATTCTGGGCACGGCACAACCGCGCCTTCCGCCAGGTGAGCCCAGCACGGCACCCGCTGCTGCCCCACACCTGCCAGCCCGCCCCAAATTCAGAGGTTCGGGCTCTCTGGGGCAGGGTTCGGCTCTGCCTGCCCTCAGTGACTGCTGGTTGATGTGGTTTTTTCTAATACACAGTGTCTTTGCAGAAATTGCCTTTTTTTTTTGTCGTTAATTTCTTTAAAATGATACGCAAAACTAAAAATCCCACGTTTTATTGCTGTGTAGAGTTACACAATATTTGCCCTTTTTCCTGTCTTGCTCTGTAAGTATAAAGTTGTAGCCACGCTACGTGCAAGACCTGTCTGTGACTAGGGCAGCTGTTGAAATCATTCTTAACTTGTCTTTCTCTGTCATAAGTGAGCCAAATCCAGGGTAAAAGAGGGACGTGCACCATTTTCCCCCTAACGATGCTAAAGTGAGGACTTCTGAGCTGTGGTCTGTCTTCTTTCCTGGTTTCAGCATCTTCCTAACCAATGTTGCAATTTTACTTTTTTTTTTTGAAGAACAGTAACAGTTCAGTAATTCACCATCATTTGTGATGAACTTTGAACATCATATCCTTCCAAAACTTCCAGAGATCCCAGAAGAAAAATGAAACTTGGGATTTATTTTTTTTAATTCCACAGAACTGCCTTTTAAGTTCAAAAAAACTTAGACACAAACAATTACTGTGTTTCCATCCAAGTAATTTAAATTTCTTTTAGGCTGCATGTTTTTTCTCTATGCTCAAAATCTCAGCTACACAGTACAACACATCACCATAGTTTGTCTTATAAACTGAAAGTTTGGATTCCTGACAAACAACACTGAAGCTCAGCTATAGCTTTACTCCACAAATAAGTTTTATAGGTAGAATGCTTGCATGAAGTCATTGATGCATGCAGGGAGCAGGATCTAAGTGATGAAGTTTAACTAACTCACTGGATTCAGGAAAATGTTTCATTGACAATTCCAAGTATAATGAGTGTTGCTAGTTATTTCAGTGGGTGTTAAACACTACATTGCTATGTAATTAAAAACAGTGGTTAACTTCAAGGACTGACTACATCAGATTCTAATGTGGAAAAACATGTTTTAGGAAAAAGAAGAATTTATTTATTCAAGACTGAAAGCCAAGGGTCTGGAAATGAGAGATGAAACAGGTTAGTGGGATCTTTGTTTATAGTTTAGGATGCATTCTGAATTCTGGTTAACTTTGAATTTTGGTAGTTTATGCTCTATGTGTTCTGTCACAAGTAAATCTTACAGGTAGGTTTAGAAGTGTTCTCAGGAGCATGATAAGAAAAGAAGGGAGGAGCTCTTCAGAGAAGTGCATGTGGGGGTCAGATCATCTGTTGCACTGTTCCTTCCCTAATTCGTTTCCTGCAGCTGGAGGGGATTTGCTGAAATCCTTGCCCAGTGATACAATAATTTTGCAGCCTAAGGTGGAAGGGGCTTTCTACTTTCACACCTCCTAACCCAGTGAGCTGGCTGAGGCAGACATACAGTGTTTGCCTCAAGTGCATGTTATGATTGGGTGGATAAATTCACAGTCTTTGCCTTCAGGTCCACAGTGTATACAATGAATACAGTATTTTATCTTGAGGGAGAATAAGACAAGTTCTGGGGAGATGGCAGCTGCTATCTGCCCGTCTTTGTCTGAGCACAGTTGCTGTAAAATAGCTGCCTCTCTGATTCATTATGTGAAACTGAAAACAAAATGCCTTCATAATAACAGTAAATTGGCTTTTGTAATACGAGGTTGACCATTTTGTTCATAGAATAATGATCTGCTGGAGGTTAGTAAAGCATCTGCTCTGACGTTCTGCATATCACAGACCTTTTTTTTCTGCTTGTATCCTGGTGATCAGGGTGTGGTTGAGAAATAATTTTAATTAAGTTCTGTGCTGTTTTGAAAACACTTCCTTTATTTTGCTATTTTGGTTTGGTTTTGTTTTTATAGCCTAGAAATAAAACAGAAAACAGTAAGCAAGTTCCTCCCTTAGAAATAAAATTATAGTGACTGCATGCATTGGTTAACTATTCTATAATACAGCTGTGAGTATATATAAAAATAAGAGGAATAACCACATACATGAACAGTTGGAACAAAACTTATTTTTCTACATAGTGAATCAGTTCTGCTGATACCAGTACGAAGTAACGAATTACAGGTGTTAATTAGGCAGTCTTCAAATAGTTTTAGAGTAAATTTATCCCATAGGACATTAATCCACTGTATTATGTTAGTTTTGTAAATAATGAGAAATAGGACCAATCAATAATTTACATTTCTGTGGTCAGTCTCAGGAGCTTTAAAATACATTTTGAAACAGTAACAAGCTGAATATCACAATTCCATCTCCCTCATCATATCCATGTTCCCTGGGACATTTAAATTTGACCCTCATTGTAGGGACATTTTGTGCCAGAAGGTTTGTATAGGAATTGTCTGGTGGAGTTGAGAGTATTTGCTGGCTCTCAGGGTTCCATATCTTCTGTAGCCACAGGTTTTCCTGTTCATCCTTTTATATTCTGCTCATGAGTGGCATATTCAAAATCATCTTTTGTATTTGATTTGTCACAAAATAGTTGCCTACGGGATTGTTTATAAATCTGACATCTCAGAACATACACATTTTGGTGTAAGTTACTTGAAATTTATTGACAGCAAGAGAAAAAAAATATACATCTCCAAATTCCATGTCAGTGGAGGATAGTGTTCTTTCAATATTTACTTTAGGGGGGGAAGTTTAAATAACTAAGTGCTCTTACTGGTGTGGTTTAGACTGCAGCCCTGTGAGAAATTAGTTCTATTAAAAGGATAGATACTCCTAGGTCTGTGGAATTTTTCATAGGGGTTCACTAGTTCCCTAAATAATCTAAGAGCTGATAAACTTAATCACTTCCACAAGAAATAGGGGCTTAAGAACTATGCCAACTTCAAAATGATCAGTGTTTTTCATCTGCCGTGCCCCCTAAATAAGTTTTAAAAAGTTGGAAGATGAAGGATATTAACTTGTTCAGGGTTACACAGGAAGCTTGTAGGAGCAAGAACTCAGACCTTGCTCTCCTGCGTCTGAACCCAGGGTTTTAAACCAAAGGATTGCCTTGACTTTGTTATGCCAAAACTTATTTTCAGGTCAAAAGGCAACACTGAATGCAGAAGAAATGGCTGACTTTTACAAGGACTTTCTAAGTAAAAATTTTAGAAAACATATGCAGTATAACAGGTATGTAGAAGGTATTTATGTTTACCATTATACATTACAGTCTAAGTGAAAGGCATACAGTCAAGTTTAAAATATAAATATTCTTCCCCATAGTTGATAAAACAGCACTAAAACTATAATTTTAGGGTTTTTTAATGCTATTATGAGTGTTTGACAGAAATTTGCATTATATTTGAGTTCTGCTGCTGCTTATTGTTTATTTAGTGGAAAGATGAAGCTCATGTCTGAGATTTAAAGAGACAAGTTTAGGCACTCAATTTTTTATCTTAAGGCATGGGTCTTTCCATGCTGCTAATTGAAACTGATAAATATGCAAATAAATGGGTTGAAATTTCTGTATAACAGATTATAGTTGATTGTTAAATGAGGACTAATAAATGTGATTTATCTCAAAGAAAATCAGTTTAATGAAAGTAATATTTAACATTCTTGGTTCTATTATTTTGCAAGCATATAGTGAAAATGAAAGTGATTAGCCTTGAGTTTGAGGGTTTTTTTTTTTGTGTGGTGAGGCATTAGTGAATGGATTGTCTGAACTTACCCTGTGTAGAACCTCAGCTACAACTTGGTAAACTCACATCCACCTCTTCACAACATCTACTGCATTGCTTCAGTGTTATGTTTGTACAACAGCTTGATAAACTGCATTGGGGATCTGAAAAGACTGGAAAATGAGTTGCAAACACATAACCCTGCAAGTAGCTGTGCACACTTGACAAAGGGCTAGAAATGAGGAAGGAACAGGAAGCTGGAGGAGGACAGCACTTAATCTGGTCAGAGTAGTAGTGCCCACTGAATATGAAACCCCAACTTCAGTTTCCTCTCTCCATGGGATTGAAAGGTTATGGGGCTCAAAAGTATCAAGTGTTGCTGAGTTCCTAATGGTGTAATGCTAGTGAGAGTTCTACCATCACTGTAACTGATCTCTAACAAATTGTGGTTTAAGGTTCTTTGCATGTATCATGCATAAACCATAAAATACTAGCCTGTAAGAACAATTTAACTGTAACAAATATTTAAAACAAATACTCACATCTTGTCTTGCCCATGGGGGACAGGGGGGAACGTCACTATGAACTGAAGTGACAGTGTGAAAAGATGGAAAGTAAGAAATTGTTTTTAGTGGAAAGATTGTTCAAATTGCCTATAACTGATAAATGAGAATGCAAATAGTTTATCTTAGAACTGGTTGCCATTGTTGTAGTGACCTTGGGATAGTGTCCCATCTTCATGGTGAGAGAATTCAGGCTTTGTGCTTAAACATGACCTTCCTTGTTGCTGCCTTGTAATAAAAGCAGGTGGTGTCAGCTGCATCATTGTAGTGTCAAATGGAACTGCACAGCCCTGAAAGCAGCAGAGCTTTTTACTGGCACTCTGATTTTGAGGGGTCATGTTATAAAAATCTGTTTATACATTTAGCTGTATGTTCTTTTGCAGTATTGCCAGCTGGCCTGAAAACTGTGGCAGCTGAAGTGTTGCAATTTCTAAAATTTAGATAAAATTGAAGCAGTGACTGTACATAGATGCCTTGAATATTTAGTTCAGGGTATTTAGACTGGAAATACAGTCTAGTTTAGGAAAAAAATTCAAGAAGGATATAGGAAATTAAACATGAAAGGGGAAAAGAAACAGTTGCAATGTTAGCATGATATTTTGATTTAACATGACATCTGAAGGGGTAGCTCAGTGCTGCTTGTCATTGTGAATTTGCCTACTCTCCTTGCTGAGAGGTTAGTGTCTCAGGCTTATGTCAGATCTGTACATGCAAGGTTTCCCACAGCAATCTCAAGAGAAGACCTAAATCTTAGTGTTGAATATTGCTTGCTAGTTCTGTGATTCTATGCACTCTACTGCTGCTTGTGCAGCATTTTATGAAATGGGGGTATTGTTAGAAACTAGAAAGAGATTTGGTATTACTTTAGTTTGTTATAGGGGCAAGAATTTGAAACAAGTTCTTTAAAGGTTAAAAAGGGCTGACACAGACTATGTTGTGTAGAACTTGAATTGGCTCCAGAAGCCATGCATGCTTCATAAAAATTAAATTATTTAAAGATCTAAAGACTAACTTTGGCAATTATTAAAGGCATCATCTTTAAAAGATACTGCAATAGAAAGATAATGTTCCCTGTATTGAGTTATACAATTAGTCTTTGAAGTGTGATTTGATTTTATTTTTCCCCAGCCTTTTCAACACATGCAGCTTCATCCACTCACAAACAGATCTTACCATAGGACAGCACTGGCAGGCAGTTATTCTGGATAGCTTGGTGATCAGCTTTACTTTTGAAACATGAGACATGGGCTTAACTGGTTTATCTCACCTGATTTCAAATACAGTTGCAACCCTGTAATCCGTTCATGGACGTGGATATACACGTAGACTTTTTCATAGTTTTTTTAACTTATTAGGCAGGAAACGTGTTACCACAAAGAACAGCAAATGCAGGTCATCACTGAATTGACGCCAAAGGATATTTTAATATAATTGTGTGCCTTTTTCCTTTTCTTGTTCTGTGTGCTGATGATTTTCTTGGCTTTGGAATCCTAGAGATTGGTATAAACGTAATTTTACGATCACATTCCTCATGGGACAAGTAGCACTGGCAAGAGCTCTGAGGTGGCTTCGTTGGAAAAAGAAAAATGTAGAACATTAATCACAGCTCCATGAAGAATGCAACACTAGCTAGGCCTGGTGTAAACTTGTTGTTTATAGTGGTGTTTGGAATCTGATTGATGTAATAATTGCCTGAGTCTGTTTGTTTAACTGTGTAAATAAAAGTCAACATTGGTTTTAATTTATAATCACTATGTAGATTTCCTTTACCCTTTATTCCAAGAATATATAAAATAAAACTGAGAAAACTATTAAAAGCTGTTCTTCTTCTATTTGCATCAATATGAATGGGTAATGACTGTCATGTTTTTACCACAGAACCATGGCTGCTAAATAACATGTGATTCAGTCGGCTGTGCCTGAACTCTGGCCACAGAATGATGTCTCCACCAGCCATATTAGTGTATAAAGACAAAAATGCCTCATTTTGCAGCAGTTGCCTGTCTGGGGCAGTAGCAATCCATAAGTAATACAAAATGGATGAGGGAACAAGTATGACTTTTGAGTGAATATACAATCAATTTTGAATAATCCTCTCTTCGGTGTGATTATTTCCTATTTTTAATAAGGATTTAAGATATGATTTAATATATGTTACTAATGCAATAGGATCTTCATAAATATATTTTTTATTGTTATTTTTTATTAAAACTGCTTGGGCAGGAGTTCCTCTAATCGACAATTGGAAAGATTTTAGTTGCTGAGCAATGAAACAGATGCATTGCCAGCCACTTAATCTTGGTAGGAAAAGGAACTGATAATTGCCTGTAAGTAGAACATTACTACAAGTATGCCACTACTTTCTCCTGGTTCATTTCTTACAAAAAAACATGCTACTCTCACCAGTTTCTCTGAGGCACTCAAAGCTCCTTGTCTGAGGGTGATTTTTCTGACCTCCAGGTATGTAACATCAATTGGAAGAAGGTCAGTTCAAGTGAAGTCTTAAAATGCTATGCCGTGTATTTGTAATTTAAAAGAAGTTTCATTCCCCAGAATGTTCTCCCTGCCCTTTCATACAGTTAAATGATGTTTTTATCCGATATCTACTAAGAGGATTCTGTTAAAAAGAATGTATGCTGTCAGATGAAGTGTGTTTTCCTAAAGCTGTGCTGTAGGGAAGGTTCTGCTTTTGGAAACATCTCAGTAGCCATTGACCTGTTTTTCATATCTAAACCTGACATGATTTATTCACAGACTTTCAGCTGGAGCAAAAAGAGCTTTGTCTGTATCAACTGTAATAATTCCTTTACAAGATGAAATAATGATATAGTAGTGGATTGCACAGTTTCATACAATAACAATGTTATTGGGGCTAAAGTGGTCCCTGAATTGTGTAAGTGGTGTGTTATTAGTAAATTAAAACAGTCATTAATGGCATTTGCTGAGATAATAGCCAACACTTCCAGAAAGAATATTTATGAATGTTACACTGCATTAGTGCTGTAAAAGTTACATATTTATTAAAAATTTACAAAATGCCACCTTTAGGAAAATAAATATTTTTAATAGACTACTGTGGGTATGTAATGTAATTCTTCAGGGCTTTCCAGTAAATCATATCTTAGAGCATATAAGCTTTGACAATGTCAATGCACACTTTAATAAATAGTTCTGATGTAAGAAAAATGGATAATATAAGAAAATATCCCAGAAAGCGAGGGACCAGAACCCCAGTGGACTGGTGGTTAATGGCCATATGTTCTGACAGCCTGTGTATAAGATCCCTAAGGTAGTTTCACATATGCTTTAAGTGGGTAGAGGTCAATCAAAAGCATTTTCATCTTCTGAGCTGCTCGCTTCCATTAACACATTTTTGTGTCTGCCTGCTGAACCAGATCAGGGAATTGATTCACTGCTAGAACTAATCCAAGGAAAAAAAACTGTTGGATGTCAGTTGAATTAATATGCCTCATCATGCAGATATGTGTTGTTTTGCATGGGGGAGTGGTGGGAACTCAGATGGAAAGTTTAGATTGCACTTCAGTAAATTCACTGTTTTCTGAACATACAATTTTAGTGTCGGTCACCTGAAAACAGTATCAGCATAGGATGGATTATGCTAGGATTCCGCTCTGAGTTTCTTTGCCTTAAATATCTCCAGGGACAGTGACTCAACCACTTCCCTCAGCAGCCTGTTCCACTGCGTGACAACTGTTGGTGAAGAAATTTTTCCAATACCTGATCTAAAGTTCCCCTGGCACAAATTGAAGCAGTTTCTTCTTATTCTGTCACTTGTTACTTGGGAGACGAGACCAACTCTCACCTCTCTACAACCTCCTTTCAGGTAGTTGTAGAGAGCAATAAGGTCCCCGCTGAGCCTATTCCTATACCTTTAAGAGCTCCTTGAAGACTTCCTGAACTCCTCTGCCCTTCAGGACTGCCTCTCAAGAAACTCTTAAAACCAGGCTCCTAGACAGGCCAAAGTCTGCCCTCCAGATGTCCAAACTGGCAGTTCTGCTGATTCCCTTCCCTGCTTCTCTTAGAATCAAAAAAATCTGTTATTTTGTGATCACTGTGCCCAAGACAGCCTCCAACCATCCCACCACCCACCAGTCCTCTGTTTACAAACAACAGATCCAATGGAGCATCCCCCCTAGCAGGCTCCCTCACTGTGTCGGGAAGTTCTCTTCCACACACTCCAGTAATCCCTGTCTTGTATTCCCAGATGTCTGGTAAGATGAAGTTGTGCACAAGAACAGTGTCTAACAATGGTCTAACAGGGTCTAACCCCCAGCTGCTTATAGAATATTTCATCTGCCTCTCCATCCTGGTTGGATAACCTATAATAGATTCCCACCAGGATATCTGCCTTGTTGGCCTTCCCTGTGGTTCTTACCCATGAACACTCAACCCTGCTGTCACCATCATCAAGTTCTAGCTAATCCAGCTTATCTCCAGCAGGCCTGAGTTTATCCATTTCCCCCTTCAAATTCATTAGAATTCTGTGTAGTGCTGAGTCCCATAATCTAAAACCTATTGAAGGAGTGAGGTATTTATCAGTTAGGTAAGTGTTGAGCTCTGATTTAGATTATCTAATAAAGCCACTGTGAAAAGATGTTATTAAAAATAATCCATCTGAAATTTTGAGTCTCATTACCAAAACCCACATACATTTACTGAGATAATTACGTTTTCTGAAGAGACAAAAGCCGACTCCTCGCCAGCATTGCATTACTTTTCGATTGTTTTTTTTCTTGACTCAGAGCAATTGTAATAATGCCAGCTGCTTTCAGATATTATTGATCATAAAACCTTTATACATCAAAGGAAAACTAAGGAGCTGCCAAAGACTACTAAAAATAAATTTTTTATATATATGAAGGCCTGCTGCAGTAACTGAAGCCAGTGAAATACATCAAAGAGTGACTTCTCTGTGCACATTTTCTGAGTATAGGAAAAATACAGGGGACTGTTCCTATCACTTAGGTATTTAGCTAATCCTGTGAGAAGGAACAGCAGTATTTCATATTTAATAGTGTCAGCATGTGTCTTTTTAATCTGTCTCATGCGCTCAGTAAGTGCATAATGAAGCAACAGTATTTTGGTAATATTCAAATAGTTTAAGTTAGTTTGTACTGACTTGGAGTGGTTGAGTTCTGATAATCTGTATGGGGTTTTGCTATTCACTGAATTCCTCTACTGGAACATTAATTTTGATAGAAATTAAAGGAGTAAGAAGAAGTGTCAAATGGGGATTGAGCAGCAAACTGACTAAAGGTTGGGCTGAACTGACTGTAGCACCTTTATGTGTGAGTAATACGAAACAGTACATCTTAAAAAAATTAAATGCATTTTTCAATTTCATTGGGAGTTTTAAAAGTAACAGTAGGAGCTACTAAGAAGACAGCTTCTATGTTTAACTTAGCATTCCTAGGGATAATTTTAAAATCTAGTTCAAAACTCAAATTTGTTATTTAGAAGCTGACCCTTCCTGGCCCCATTTTAAGCAGACTGTCCTATTGGCAATTTTTAGCTTCTGCTGTCACTAAGCAAGATTGGTACCCTACAGGGTAATCAGATTTAGCCAAACAAGAACTTAATTTACATCCTGTGCAGAGCCCATGGGCCAGTCTTTTGCATAAAGACTGGAAGGCTGAAATGGTTTCAGGAAAGGATAATATGCTTGGAACTGTAATATGCATAATAACATTTTCATATTAAAAATTATATCCACTGATCATGGTAAACTGATTCACAGAATAATAACCCCATAATTGAATATTCAGGTTCATTTCTCAGAAAAAAAATTAGTAAGGGAAGCACAACTTACTGTATTTCTTATCAGTTTATGTCTTAAAAAGAGTTTATAAGTACATGGAATGTAATCATCTTGAAGTACATACTCATTAATATTCATTATTATATAAGTCACTTCTTTGTGCTTCGACTTTGCATTCATTAATGGATTAAGATTTCCCCAAGTATTGTGAGATTTAGCTGACTGATACATTCAAATAGCAGATGCTGTGGAAGTGCAAAAACATTGCTTTGGGCTAGAAATAGTAAAGGCAAAAAATGACGTGATCCCTTTTTAAGTGTGATCTTACTCAGGAGTATTATTTTGTAATTACCCATAGTCAAATGCTCTGAAGACTTGGTTCATTTCATCCAGTGGCTCGTGTTTTATTAGTTCAAACCAGATACCTGTTTAATTGACTTTCTTATATTTTGCAGGGAAAGGCACAGTGACTTTGCTTGCCGGTGTATGGGAGGTTTCTCATCTTTAGGGTGGTCCCAGGTGTGTTGTGACCAGGTCCTGAGATAACAGGGGGCAGAAAAAACGACTGTATAGATCTCCTGAGGCTGCCAGGAGGCAATTAGCACTCATCCTAAGCCGGAGCAGCCCTGGAGCTGGATCTGTGACCGACCATGACTGGCATGAGTTTCCAGCAGCCCCCATGCCACTCAAGAATTTCTGTCATTCATCAGAGCTCTGTTCACAGCGCTGCCTCCAGAGAGCCCACTGATATGATTCAGCTGCAGAGCTGGCTGTGATACTTTCATCAGCTGAGCCAGAACACATTAACAGGCAAAACACAAGTTTCAGACTCATAAGAAATTCAGGTCACTGTTCATATCTCATTGTAAAAGAACTTCCTGTTGACAAATTGTGAAATCCCTGCCATGGAAAAATTCTCATATGGTGATCAGGGTGTAGCAGACATTGGCTGTTTTTAAAGGGTTCCAGAAAAGTTACAGACTTTAATTTCTAGACTGACTTGAATAATTAGAAATCTAAATTCTTGGGGGGAGGGCAAGGGGGATATGTCTTGTTTTGCAAAACAGGCTTTGTAGTCAAGACTATTTAAGAAGACAAAATCCATGAATTGCAAATTTTAAAAGAGATTAATTGAATGCCTTGATTGCTTTCCAAGTGATTGTATTATCTTGGAGTGTCATATAGAAAATAGCTGGTATGACACAGCATAAATATGCTTTAAAAAAAAAAAAAGCCAAGACAGTTCTGACCTTAGTAGCTGCAGAACTGTAAATACTTGGGTAGAAAACTCTCATTTGTCAAAAACTGTATGAGAATGAAAGACAAAATGGAAACTAAATTCCAATGAATATTTAAGAAAATGTCTTCTGGATTTATGCATCTTCTTCTCGCATTTACCAAAATAGTATTTCACTTTTACTGTCATGTCTGGAAAACCTCCAGTTTCCTAAGGCCTCATGAAAATTCCACCATGAAAAACAGAACAAAATACTAAGCTGACATATGAGTAAATAGCCATAGGTGCCAATTTGTGCCAAAGAATTCAAGCTCACTTCAAAGGAAAAAAATCAACTCTGCCATAGGACATTATCGAGAAACTTTAATTGACAAGAGATGCTCGAAATTAATTCATTTGCTGTGCTCCTCTTGCTGCTTCTCCCACGGTGCTGCCTCTGCAGTGGGGAAAAGAAGGGTCTGTTCAGTGTGACATCTGAAGCCTTGCTGGGCTTGCTGAACAGTTACCACGGTACTGCAGCCATAAATCTGAGTGCCCCAGGACTGAGTAAAACAGGCTGACACTGGGGGAACGTGGCTGAAGAGCTGCCACTGGACAGAGCATGATTCCATCTCAGGAAGATTCTTCTCAGGCTTTTAAATCACGAGGTTCACACTTTCTCTAAGGACAGCAAAGCAGATTATTACTTGCTGTCTTGAGTCTATAATTTCTAGGTATTATCTAACAGCCACTTAGCAGTCAATGTTCAATTTTATATGTAATTAACAATGCCATTTCGGCTTTTGGTTCCACCGTACCTTTACATGTAAATTAGAAAAGCAGTCTCACTTGTTTACAACATGAACTTTGGTTTTGGGGCATTACCCAACAGAGTTCACAACCGAAAATTCAAAGAGAAAGAAAAGAAGTGAAATTAATGAGAATGCCAGTTAACGCAGCATTCCAGCCTCCTCTGGCTGCAAAATGAGTGGGATGGGAAATGACAAATGTGAGAACCATCCTTTAAAGCTATTTAGAGTTCTTTCTGCATTGGTGCACAGTAAACCCGGCAACAACATTTTGCAGTTCCATAGTTAATGACAAGAACATGGGGCATGTTAAACTGCTCGCCACACAGGAACCCTTTGCGGGGCAGGTTTCTGGTCAGTGCTACACACTGAGGAAGGAAGACACTGTTATTCATCAGCCTATTCCGTGTGACTCATGGCACTTTTCAAACATATGGTGATGGTGTACTTTGTGGCCCTTCAGCATGTAATAAGAAGTGTAACGCTGTGTAGGCAGAACATTTTACTTTCATAGCTAATTTATATTTATCAGTTGTTCCCAGCTTTCTCCTACTGTTTACTGAGGCATGTGTCAGTTCCTGTTTACAGCTACATTATCTTCAATAGGTAGGGTTTGATACAATCTATTTCAGCTTTCATGAAACACTTTTTTAAAAATATTAAATTTTTTAAATATTAATTTAAATCTCATGTTAAAATACACCGTTTCAAAATCTAAACTACTGTATATGGCATGTTTCAGCAGTTCCCCAGAACTTGCCCAGGAGACTGCAGTTAATTGATGCGGTGGAGTGAACTGCTCTGTGTAATCAAAACACTACAAACAGTCCAGGTGTTTTAGGTGGCAAATGGTGCTGTAGAGAACTGTGCAAGCATGGGGTTTTTTTTCCTTCAAAGAAATTACTACAAGCTCTACTCTGTGAATTTTGCCATGCCCAGCTGGCCACCAAAGTCAAAAGTCAAGGAGTCCTGCTTTAAGTTCTTATCTATAATTATTTGTCCTCTAAAGAAACATTGTAGCCTCAGAATATCTGTAATGACCTACATTCTGATGAGATAACTGCCTTCTTAGCCAGTTGCTGCATAAATTACCTAAATTGAGTCTAGCCTTTTTGGCACAAGGGAGACGATCAGAACATGATGTGATGCAGCAGTGTTTGCCAAATTTGAAAAATTAATAGCATCCCCTCACTGTTTTTTTCTATACATGTATTTACTGGTCAATAAAACACCTATATGCAGATGTATGAGGAATTTCTTTCCTCAGAAACAGACATCCACAAGGTTAGGTTGTAAGACCTTCCACACCCCCTGATATAGGGAGTGGATACACTAAATTTGGATAGTCTAGATTACAGATGGGTCTCATGGAGGTCCTGGGCAGAACTGTCACATGGGAACCAGGTCCTTCTGGTTGTCCAAATCACACAGGGAACAGGATTGAGAAGACACAGAGTTGATTTTAAACCATTCTCTCAAACTTTACTCATCTTGGGTATCAGTCTCAGTTCTAGAATTTTTGGAGACTGTCCACAGGTTGAGTTCTTCAAGAATATTTGCTCTCAGGTAACTGACAGACAAACCTGATGAGCTAAGATACACCATCCATCCTGCAGGAGTGAATTACACAATCATCTCCTGTTTCAAGTCTAAGACTTGATAGCAGCAATGTACATATCTTGTTTTTTTCCGTGTCATTGCGAGGATACAGAAGTGAAGAGGATTTTCATGGACTGTCTTTGAACTTAATACTTTTCATTGGATTTCTCTGTGATCTGGCAAGAGAATATTTTGTTACAACAGATAGAAAAATATAGAATTACAATAGAAAGGATAGGAATTACGGCATCTGAAAATTAAGCAAAAACTCCACAGTACATACTTACTGTAGGAAGGTGGTAAGGAGAGAGGGTTCATATCCAAACCCCTGGGAACAAGATCATCTGTCCTTATCCTGCATCTGCTCTGTTTCCCAGGAGACAGGATAAAGAACAAAATATTTAGCACAGGCAGTTCTGTTTGCTATTGATTTTTAGAGTGACTCTGCCCTTCTCAGCCCTGTGTGCTGTCTACCATCCATCTTGCCACAGGCATATTCACAGAAGCCATTTTCTGTGGATACATAATTGGTCATTGGCACAGAAACGACAGAAACAATTGTCACACAGCAGAAACATTTCCATTTCCCTTTCCCTTGGGGCAAACTGTATTACCATGAATTCCCCAGTCCAGTGCAGCTGGGTACTGCCTTGGTCTGAATACCCCCTTCATCAAGGCCAACTCCAACAATGAAAAGTGGATGTAAAATGGCCTCCCATAAAAAATGCGGAATTCTAATCAACCTTGGATGCCAAGTAAATTTGGTATAATTCCATATAGAGTTTTAGTTGAGGAGGAGAGAAAAGCATTTAAGAGAAGAAGGGGGAGTAAAGCTTTGGCAATTACTGTGGCATGTGCAGAAAAGGAATACATCAAGTGAAAGGGAGGGAGGTTCCTGATAAATCAGACTTAGGAGCAAGCATTTTCTATAGTGACCATGGCACAAACAATTGCAGCACATTATCCTCAAGAAAGATGAAGGAAATGAGAGCAGAGAAGGGCAAATGGAATAATCAAGGAGATGTAGAATCTCTCGTTAAGAGATTAAGAGGTCAGTTTGTTTAGCCAAGGAAATTGATGGTCAGGAGGGGAAAAAGGAATGCAAAATCTGCTATACAGGTGAGCAGAGGAAAGACCAGCTAAGAGGGTTAGCCAGGGAAGAATCTGCTTTTTGTATAACTATTTAATTAAACATCTAAAAGAGAAGTGTTACCTTTGAGAGCTTCCTTAGAAACGCAAACATGTAGAGAAACGGGGCCAATCACTAGCCAGGGAAAAGAGCTAGATAAAAAAAAAACCAAACAACCCACAATTTGGCACACTATGTATATAGTACCCTTGAGACTGAACACTGGAGGAGTGAGGTTCTTGGGCAGGAAGGGCAAGACGTCTGCTGGGTTTTCAACAGAGTTGGGTAATTACATTTAGAGAAAGACCGGATGAGGTGGTTATCTGTAATGCCTTTTAGACTTTGGAGACTTAGTTCTCTTTCATCAGTATGTGCAATTTCTACTTGGAAAAGGTCACATACCGGCATACACTGGCATTAGCATTTCTTGTGATTACCTTATGCATGAGCTTTAATAAAAGGCAGCATTTGAAAAATCACAACTTCCTTCTGTAAATGTATGTAGGCCTCTTAGTGAGAATAAAGAGAATACAACTTCTGTATCTCCATGAGGAAGCATCAGATATCCTGGTACTGAGATGAGTTTTTGTCGCAGTCTGTGCCTCTGCCTGATAGTGGTTGGAATGCCTTTCCTACATTTTCAAAGATTTACTTCTCAAAATAAGAAAAAATCTCATACTGATTAATGAAATTATCCCAGATTTACACTGATGTGTGACTGAAATTACAGTTGCAGACCTCACAGGTTGTTTTGTGGGTTTTTTAAGAAAAAGCATTTTTCGTAATGAAACTCTGGAGAATTTAATGAGACAAGGTTACCTACAAGCCTTCCTTGCCGTGGGTCCTACAATGACTACTGAGATTATCAAGGAAAGAGTCTCACCTAATCTAATTGCAAGTAATCTGACAGCCAAGCCTGATGAACTAGCAAATCTCTGTAAAGGAATGCTGACAAACTATATAGGTAATAAAGAGCTGATGTTCAAAGCAAGGGGATAATGTAAGCAGTAATAAAGCAGGCACTTAGAATTTTGCTGCTTTTACCTACATGTTCCTGGGTTTGAAGACAGACACAAGATTTTGTGTTTGGAAGAGTCTGCTGTGTTTGTGGAATAAACTTTTTTCCTATCAATACTAGGTCTTATCCCAATATAAAGGTAAAAAAAGGAGCTGAGTCATAGTTGGGAAGTAAGGATATGGGAGGGTGAACACACTGAATACTTTTATTCCAGTAGGGGCCAAGACCATGATATTCCACCAACAGTGTGTCTTTTATTTCCTCTGGAAGATTTAATACACTTCTGCAATGGTTCAGTGGCTGAGGTAGGTGAATACAGAAATAATTGTAACTTCCTGTGACTCATATGCAGCGATTAATAATAATCCTCATAACCTTGAATGAGCAACTGGAACCCCAAGAGAAAATAAACTCACTGAGAAGAGAAAGTATAGAGGAAGGAAAGGAGGAGCATAAATGGAATGTTATCTTTCTTCATGGGTAAGAACTAAAAGTCATGCAGAGTGAATATGGCCAACAGAGTATTTCCAAGACAGAAAGGTGCTGGTTGTCAACTACAGAACGTGGAACAAGTAAGGAAGAAAGTTGCTTCATCTTTCAATGAAATGAGAGGTATGGCAGAAGTAAAGACAAAACAGAAATTGCTGGTTGAGCACAGTAAGTATGTAGTAGTGTAAACATTCCCTCACAGAGGTGGGAGCCTACTCTTTGAATGCAAGGAGTAGAAGATACAAGTCTAATTATCACCATGAGCTGTCCTCTGCGAACCCTTAAGCTGTTGGGAATTTTGATGCTTAGAAGTAAGATCTTGGAAAATACTGTGTCTGTAAATTTGTGCAGCATAGAGTATTAGAGTTTGTAATCCCAAGCTCCTTATCACTGACTACTTTGAAGATAACAGTGGAAACTGGGATATATAAATATAGCTGTGTTGCTGAAATTGTCTAGTATTTTTCTTTATGTTCACGTTAATATTGACATGCAAATTCTCTAATAGCTTCTGGCTTTCCAGTGGTTACTTTACTTGTATTATCTGAGGGTTAGAAGTCTGTTTTTCACAGCAGAAGTGTTTTAAGGCTAATCAAATGTGCTGCTTAAACCTTTCAGTCAGTATCTTTTGGTTATTAACAATAGCACAGATCTGTAGTAACTGAGACATAAAAGAGTATCTTCTTAACACAATGTTAGTGTCCAGTGTAAGCATCCTGCTCTGTTTTTTAAAAAATAACAGAAATTAAACATTAAGAGCTGAATTAACACTGCATGCTTTATTTCCTTGTTATTTCTCTGTGGATGGAAAGCAGAAGGAAAAAGCACACTGGCTTTCATTTGTTACAGCTTCCTAGAAATCCTTGTGACTCTGAAAAAAGAGAATCCACTGTATGTAAATAAAGCTTGTTGACTTGGGAAGGAGGATCATGATCAGTGTTTATTTTACTTAGAATTAATGCCTTGCCCAGCAGTGAGTTCCCAATGGTAAGTTCAGGCATCTTGACAATGAGTCAAGTGAAACAAAACACAGTCCTTTTACCCCAAAGCAGCTGAACTCCCTGATAACAGGGTAGCTCTGCATGCAGTGACTGCACACATGCACAAAAGAGCTGGGCTAAAACCGTGCCTGGGAGTGTGCACTTGACACTTCTGACTCCTGAGCACTGATTTTTATGTTTCCTCTTTTCCATAAAGGATGTTCTTGTAGGAAACACAAACTAAAAGCATGCACAACTGTCAAGTGATTGTGATGAAAAGCCAGACAGGTTGCTGAATCTGGCCTTTCAGTATTACTGCCACGATGCTTTTAAACAGCACTTTAGCAGCAGCTGAAATTATTCCAATGTAGTGCTTTATTGTGGCCCATATTTCTAAAATGAAGTCATAGATTTTATAGACTGTAGGATTAGACTTTAAAAAAATAAAATTCTCCTTAGGTGGAAAGATCCTCTAAAACAGATAATTTTTTTTTTTTGATAGAAAGGTAAAATAAAATCATGCACACTTCCTAAATGAACTTGAATTTCTATAGAGAGGCTTGTTCCATTTGTGGCTGTCAGTTAAAACAACCTTAGTTTGCTGTGTGTATTTCTCACACTGTTGCACTTCAAAAACCCAAGGGCTTTGTGCTGCATTAGTTGAACTGTTTGCTTTCTGCTCCCCCACTGTGAATTAGAAACCTCCCTCTCTCTTCTGGGAGAGAAGGGAAATTGGTATAGTGAGAATAAAGAATCCAGCATTGTAAATAATGTGTTTTGGTGTTTTGTTTTAGTATCCACCCAGATGTCTGCAGAAAACCATGGTGACCTTGGCGGTGGTAGACACAGAATATTCCAGATGTCTAGATAATGTAATCCCAAAAGCAGGGCATACAGCATATCTACTTCCCTAAGAGAAAATGGAAATGTGGGCAGTAAATAGTTTCTTATGGCTAGACGAACCTGGATAATTTTATGTAGATGAGACAGGAAAAACAAGATCCAAATGGGGAGAGGAACTCTTTGGATATTTCAGGTCAGGCAGAAGCTTTGAGGGAGAAGTGTGTTCACCAAGTCTCTCCTGTGTCTATCTGTGTGCCATAAACAGAGAGGAGTAACATGCACTTTAGTTTCATTGAGCTAATCAACCTTCCTGCAGGAGGGAGCTTATAGTGTGTGCTTTTTATGTGGGAAATTGCCAGCATGCATATACTTGATTAGCCAGCATATTATGAATCAGGGTCATAGCTGGAGTAGTTGCTTTGTTCAGAGATGCTCAGATCCCTCGAGTAAGCAGCTAATTGCAGGAAATCTTTTAAAGCAAATGTGTGATAGGAAGAAAGCAATGAATATTGTTTATTCAAAAGGCAGGAGTGGTTCCTTTGAATCAGTTCTCTTGCATAATTATGTAATTAGGGCATGTTCTATTTTTAATTAAATCTCTTGCATATTCATGAAAATACTCTGAACCTGTAGACCAATTGGCATGACTCTTTAAAATGTAGTTTGTATAAAGGAATGCCCTTCAGTCTTTTTTCCCTTTCATATTACTGTGCAATCACATATTTCACATTGTTACAGTCAGGCTGTATTGCCTGTCAAAACTAAAATATTATGGTAAACCATCAGTACAGAATTGCCGGAGAAAAGTTTTAAATGGAGATGAAGAACAGAAGAAGCTGCTGCTCTGTAATACTGGTATCAAAACTGTTTTCTGTTGGACAGCTCGACCTTGTAGGATACCAATCAGTGAGTGGAATTCAGTAAGTATACTTCATTTCCCTCAGCTTTTCAAATCCAACAGCGATTCTCTGTATTTGCAGTCTGTAGACTATCCACGTTGCCCTAACTTTGTTTTGTTTCTTGTGGGCTTTTGTGACTCTTCCTGTTGTTCTGCCTCTTTGACAACACCATTAGCTTTGATTCCTCTTCCGGCTTCCTGCTTTTTCTTACGAGTCTTGCTTTCTCACCCCACTCTTGTTCTCACATCTGCCATTCTGTGGCCTTGCTCAGTGCTATATGTGAGGGCAAACAGAGTGTAAGCTCTGCTTTCCTTGAATATTTTTAATATCACCATTTAGGTGAGGCTGCACGTTTTGATTTACCACTACACCTCGGTATGTTTCCATTAGCTTATGATTCATACCCTGTACGTGCTGGTTATTCTATTCCATGTGGAGCTCAGATGATAATGCACCATAACACAACTCTTTCATGAAGTTAGGTTGTCACTATCCCCTGATGATTTACAATATTCATTTTACTGCTTTGCTATATTTAACAGTTTTCTTTCACCTCAGACCTCAGTTCCTTCCAGCTCTCAGGGCTTAACTTCTACCTAGTGGAACACAACATAAAGAAAATGTTTCTTTATGTTTCTTCCTCTCTAGCAAGAGTGGGAATGAAATCAGAACCTCGAGCAAAGAAACAATTCTTGTGGCAAGTGTCACTGAGTTCTCACAGAGGTCTTACTTTTCATGTGTAAACCCGTAGAAGAGTAGGGATTTTTCGCTTGTGGAACAAAGACAAGGGCACTGAAATATGCTGGCAGCACACATTGAGCCCTAAGGGGGGG